>JUFY01035614.1:0-55480 GCA_001855655.1 Leptopilina clavipes
AAAGCAAAAATATTAGAAACAAAAATAATTAAAAGTAAAAATATTAGAAACAAAAATAATTAAAAGTAAAAATATTAGAAACAAAAATAATTAAAAGTAAAAATATTAGAAACAAAAATAATTAAAAGTAAAAATATTTACAACCAAAAAAATTTTTTAAAAAGTATTAAAAATAAAAAACAAAAACAGTTAAAAGTAAAAACTAAAAATATTAAAAATATAAAAAATTAATAGAAATTGAATAAAATTTTATCATACAATATTGGAAAGAGAATTTTTTTTTTAAATTCAACAGTAATGTTAAAAATTTGATAAAATGGAGATTTTCCTCTAAGTGAAAAATAGTAAAACAAGAAATATCGCACTCCCTCTTCTTGGCAAATAACGGCAAAAGTATACGCATTACTCCCTCGAGAGAGAATGAGAGGATAGAAAAACTTTGACGGCGGACCAATCAACCAATTACACACCAGGGTTGCGTGCTATCGCGCGATCTGCAAAGCGATCATCCGATCCAGTGAGCTTCTCTTTATTCCATTTTTTTTCCATTTTTTTTTTCCTCTTTTTAATCCTACTCTCAAGATCCGGACTATAGGGAAAAATTAGAAGACCGTAAGCTCTGAGGAATTGCCTCGAGCTCTGATCTGGATGTAAAAAGATTAATAAATAAAACGCACTTTTATATTTTACATGAAAAGAATCCTTGGGAAAAGAGGGCGAGAGAGAGAAAGAGAGAGTACGATCGTCGATTTTTGTAATCACGCACATTTTTTTCATTCAAAAGAAAATTGAAATTATCTATATATTGAATTTTATTTATTATGTCAGAAAAATATTTATCCACTGTTTTTTTTTTCTGCCCGAAAAATAATTTTTCTTTTTAATTTATCGTTAAGAAGGATATGAGAAAGAGAGAGAGAGAAATTTGTAAAATGACTTGAAAAACTTGTTTTATAAAATACATAAACCGCAGCGGAAAAAATGGAAAATAATGATGAAATTAAAAAATTCCAAATGATATTAATATATCAAACATTAATGTTCCTTTTTCGAGGTCAATATTGTAAATTAATGTGAAAATATGTATAATTAGTATAATTAGTATACGTAATAATAAAGATTTTTTTTTTAATGTTAATTTGCATTTATTTTTCAAGTTGGCTGACTCCTTCATCAGTAAATGTGGCGAAATATTTACTTTGTATTTAAAATCGAGAATGCAAAGTGTAGGAATACTTTTTTTCCCACTTTAGAGATAACAATTTGATTAAACCACCCAAACGTTTTGATAGCAAGAGTCAAATATTTAATAGAGAAAAATCAAAATATTCAAAATATTCCAATATTTTTAGTAGAAATACTAAAAAAAAAAAATTGGCAAAAATATTGAAATATTTGGTAAACCCAAATATTTCGTGAAATTACCAAAACGTTTGGTAGAAATAAACAAACATTTGATTAAAACAAACATTTCTTAGAGTCACCGAAAAATTTAGTAGAGAAATATTTGAAATATTTGGTTGAATACACAAAACGTTTGATAGATATACTGAAACGTTTGGTAAAAATACTCAAAACGTTTGGTTAAAACACTTAAACAGTTGATAGAAACAGCCAAACGTTTGGTAAAAGTAGACAAATGTTTGATGAAAACGAATATTTTATAGAAATATTTGTGTAAAATTATTCAAACGTTTTTGGTAAATAGTCAAAAATTTGAAATAAAATTACCCCAACGTTTAGTAGATACTCTAAAATTTGGTATAATTACCCAAACGTTTGGAAGATATTCAAACATTTGATAAAATTACCCAAACATTAGGTAAAATTACCCAAATGTTTGATAGATACTCCAAACATTTGGTAAAATTACCCAAATGTTTGATAGATACTCCAAACATTTGGTAAAATTACCCAAACGTTTAGTAGATACACCCAAATGTTTTCTAAATACCCAAATGCTTGGTGAATACTCAAATATTTGGTAGATACTCCAAACATTTGGTAAAATTACCCAAACGTTTAGTAGATACACCCAAATGTTTCCTAAATACTCAAACGCTTGGTGAATACCCAAATATTTGGTAGATATACCCAACCAAATTTTAAACCAACCAAATGTTTCGTTCATTGAACCAAACAGATGATGTTTTTTAATTAACGAAGCAAAAAAAAAAGTGATAAAGAGGAGAAAAAAATAAAATAAAAAAATAGAAAACAAAAAAAAGCGCATCTGACAAACTAAAGTTGTGTGTTTTTATTATTATAATACACGATGGAGTATAGATTGTGTTTTATATGTGGAAGGTGCCGGGCGCAGTAGTGATCACCTACATTGAGATCGTTACCCTGTGTAGGTGCATTTACACGGATGCCCGGCGCGAACTAGTGTGTTTATGCTCACCTACACTAAAAAAAAAAACACGACGAGTGCATGCATATATATATACACCAATAGTTCAACGCCAACGAGGAGAGTTCCACTAGAAAGAAATGGACTCGCAACGGGTTGAGTAGACACACTCTTGAAACTTGACCTAGGACACGCGCGTTGCCGACGTCATAGTGCGGCTTTACTTTTAACTGACGCTTCCAACGCGAGCAACATTTTTTTCTCTCTCAATATTTATTTTCTCATTTTCATTTTGAATATTTTCTCCTTTTCATTTTGAATATTTTATTATTTTCATCAACAAAATATATAATAATTATTTTATTTCTTTAGGACTAAATAACAATGGAATTAAGAACAATCAAAAACAAAAATCTCATTGATGATGAAAATTGGAATATATCAAATAAATTACTCTGATTTTTGCTTTATAAATATTTATAACCAGAAATTTTTCACAAATGTGTATTTTATACATCTTGGAATAAATTTCAATATTTAAATGAAGACTATTGCAAAAAAAAAATAAAAAAATTATTAATTATTAAAAGTATTCTAAAATTAAGAACCTTGGCACCATTTTTGACAAATATTTAATACTGCTGTCCAAAGCAAAAGACTAGTAAGTCACGCATTTGCCATAAGAGCGAAAGTCGAATAACAAAGCTAAGGGACGCTCGCCCTTATAGCAAATGCGACTTACTGGGTTTTTACCTTGGACAGCAGAATATTCACTATTTTGGCAAATATTCATCTAAAAGTAAATCAACTATTTTTTAATCCACAACACCATTTTCAAAATGTATCTCATATCAATTTGTTTAAAACAAAAAAAGATTCATTCTTCAATCTACAATTTTTTTCCTCCAATCTCATTGCAAACAATGTGTAGAAAAAGGGGGGAAAAAAAAGTCGAACGAACATTAAAAACAAAAGAAATAGACAATTCCTTTGTCCCTAAAAAATATACGACAGTTTAAGAAAGAAGAAAAGGGGAGTAAGCAAACGAGCTTCTACTTTTTTTTTTGTACGCCTTTCGACCCAGTTTTTCGCGAGTAGTCTCTCTACTGCACCGAGTAATATATATATGTATATTGAATGTGAGACATTTTCCTCTGGATTGTTGAAACGGAAGTTGGATGTCGGATATCGTTGCGGACTGTCCAAATGAAGCGGGAGAGAGAGAGAGAGAGAAGAGCGCATACGCAGGCGCAAAATAAGCCCGCGTGTTCGTCCGGCGGTGTGCATGCAGGCGCGTCGAAAGTTTATAGTAGTGTGGGTGAGTTGCGAACCACTTCCTCCGGGGACGTGTGGTCTTCGAATAATCGGATACTCGTGTGCGATGCTCGACGAGGGACACCACTGCGGACAACGATGCGCACCGGCAAATAACCTCATAACCCCTCTTCCCACCCCACCCCCCCCTCCCACCAACTCAACCCACTTATATTTCAAGTCAATTGTCGCATACACATTCATATATATTGAGATATAATTATACAATGAAGGAACAATTTTAAGAAATTCATTTCCAATTGGAAATTTAACAGACCCAAAGTATTTTCCCCTTGTATTTATTTTTATTCTTAAAAATTAATTATTGAACACAAACTCATTTATTTAATCAACTGTTTTAATTTTTAACAAAAAAATTTTAATAATATTTGATCCATTTCAAAATATGACTCCTTTTTATAGTCTGTGCTTTGTTTCCTTAAGGTTAGGATAGTGACGCCAGTAATTCCCGCCCAATACAAGTGTGCATGCGCTCTTATTGTTCGAAACGCGCGCCAATTTTGAAACCTAATGATTTTAATTAAAAATTGCTTTTAAAATATTTCGGTTGTAATTTCCAAAAGTAGCAAACAATATGGGGGAAAAAATATTTAATCGTGAGAGATTCTTTCCCAAAGGAAGGAATGATAAAAAATGAGTAAAAAATTTTAAAGGATCTCGGTTAGACAAGGATGAACGGTATTCGGTTGCAAGTGAATTCATCGGAAGTGGAAAATGCCTTTGTTCGTGGCACGTTGTCGGTCACTGGAGGATGTAGAATATCGAATGTCCTGAGAGACATTTTTTTTCTTCCTCTTTGCCGATGCATCTCTCTCTCTCTCTCTCTCTCTCTCTCTCTCTCTCTCTCTCTCTCTCTCTCTCTCATGCATTTTTCGATATAGAGATTCATTTGACAATATAAAACCTTCTTGGAGAGGAATTAGGAACCCTCCGTCTGAAAGTCCGAAGTTTTGGTCTTTTTGTATCCGCAGACTCTTTGGTCCATACCAACTTCTTGTTTGCGCTTAGGCTCTCTCTACCCGCAGGAGAGGCAAGACTTTCTCGGAAATTAATCCTTTTCGTTCGTTTTGTTTACTCAAGACTTTGCTCCCAGCAAAAATCAAGCTTATTGGCCTCTCTCTGAGACGAAATTCCAAGAGGGAAAAACATTTATTACAATACATTTGCACTACATAGCAAACTACATTCTGAATATATTAAAACTATCTCCTAATTGTCAATTAAAAAAAAAATATTGTAACTAGAAAAAATAAGATCAGTTATGAAAGTTTTTTTGTGTAGAATGTTGACAATGAAATAAAGTCCCAGTTAACCCTGACTTGGAAAACAAAACGTTTCTGCTTGACCCTCATCGCCTCTTGGTTCTAATGAAACGCAATTGTCACACACTCATCCAGGAATGTACAATAGTTTATAAATTTTTTTTTACTAAACGATTCAATTCGTACAGAAACGAATTGATTACTACTAGTTGCTTTTGTTTCTACTTGAAACAAAAATTGCGAAATATTCTACAAAAAAATTACACTTTATTTCACGAAAACTCAACGATCGTTTCACTTTCAACTCTTCTAAAGACAACGCAAGTGTGTTGCTATTTTAAAAGGGGCACGCGAGAGGGTTTACTATTTTAGTACTCGAGTCGCTTTAAGGAAGCAAGAAACAGCCTAGCTGTTTCAACTCATGAAATGCCTCATTATATTATCTCCAAATGATTCAATTTTAAACAAAAAAGATAATTTTTCCCCTTTGATTAAAATTTTCAGTCAGTCTATTAGCAAGACCTACAAAAACCATCATAGATCAATGAATATATCAAACACCTACCGAAGAATATTCCAATCGTTGATAATTTTGCAAAAAGAAAAAATTTCTTTTATTGCAAAATTAAAAAAAAATTATTTTTACAATAGAAAGAATTAAACGAAATGGTGAAAATTTAGTCCGGAACTGGAGATGCGAAAGAGCGCAAATTGGGGAGGGTTTTGTCGGTGCACATGTCAGACAGAATAAATAAAAAAAAAGTGCTCACATTTAAAGAATCTCGTTGCCGTAAACATCTGCTAGGCGAGGAGAAGCACGTTTTTGGACAGTGACTCTCAAATCGGGTGAGTTCTCGCTTTAACAATATTCCATGGGCGGGAATCTTCTCTCGACAACGTGAGAAGAGAATATTCTCTTTCTCTCTTAACTTCAAAACGAGAATATTGTTTCTCTCTCGCAACGAGAATTGAGAGAGGCTCGATTGGAAGTTCGTGCATGAGAACGGAAAGAGAGGCCCAAACAAGCAGCTGCAGTTTGGTAACCAACAAAAGAACCACCGTTGGCTCCTTTTAGTTTTCAACCAAAAAACCATTTCAAAATCCAAGCGAAGTTGCATTCAAGACATATGAAAGAGCGAAACAATTGCGCTCCTTGCAACGTTCCACTTGAGAGGATTTTGAACCTAAAGTTCAAAATTTACTGGGGACAAAGTTTTTTTCCATCAAATTTGATTCTAAAGTTGTCTAAACGTTACTAAATGTTGCAACGTCCAACAGTGGATGGATAATTCACAACAGTACAAATTTCTACCCAAAATTCCCCACCACAACAGAATGGAACAGCAATCAACATATAAAAAAATCGAGCCAATTCTTCAAACAGGAAATTCTTAATTTTGCGGTCAAATTTTGTGGTATTGCGTCGCGAAGACAAGAGGACGGTCACAGTCAAAAAGTCCTGAGAACCCTAAACTACCGGAAGTCGCCTTTCGTGCACTGGCCTCGTTTTCATACCTCACAAAAGATTAATTTCGCTTAAAAAAAATATCCAAAAAGAAATTCAAAAAGATGATAATCGAAACTGATTTACGAACCTGAACATCCAACAGCGGCATCCAAAACCAAAAGGCTCCTCAATTTGTTCGAATAGAGCCAAAAGAAAAAAAAAACGTCAATGTTTACGATTTGGTTGCCTAAGAGAAACCTTATTTTTCTGGAACTAGCTTCGTGCCTGGTTTATTGCTGATAAAGTTCCAATGCTCATACATATTGCAAAACCATTCAAAAAAAATTATCTCCTGTCCATCATCTCTCTTTTGGAGAAGATAATGACAATCTTCGATGGTGATGAAATAAAAATTATTGTAAATTTCACAAGAGAGGGAGAGAGAAGCCATGCCACCCACTCGTCGTCTCATGCATCTACAAGCACAATAACGACTACCGAGTCCTGTACTCATTGCAATTGGTGACGTGTACACGTGGAACATTTACGGCGTGTCTCAGACTGCAGCCAAGCGTCAGTTTTCTCTTCTATCGGAACAAAAGCAGACAATCGTTAAAATATTATATATGTAGTATGTTTCACAATTTAACAATATACCATTTTGTTTGTATAAATGTTTTCCCTGCGTCTTAATTCTTCAATCATTTGGCGTGAAATATTCCACATTCGCTGATGTATAGATTCTCGATGCTAAAAGAGGGGAAATATATTTAGAAACATTGACAAAACCGATGAATGTGTAAAGATTGTCCATAAAGCGTTTAAGTTCGTTCACTCCCAGAGCAAAACTATGAGACTATAGTTTGCCTAAGACCATAGCAATCTGTCTATATGTGTATAATTTTCTATTTATATCGCACACAACTCGCCGGGGAGGGAACTTACATCATCACATTGTTACGGCAACATTTTTTTTGTGGATTAATTTTCTTCAAGTCTGGCAGAAATGGCACTGTTGGTCCACCAGGATATGAATTTTAATAACAGTGGAAGAACTTTAGGTAATGACCAAAACGACAAAATCCATCGCAGTGTCAGTACTAATTGAGAAACCTCTACATCTTCATGATTTTGGATTGCTTCGATGATTTAACGGCTCCGATAAGTGCTCGTGATATTTCCGAAGTAACGTCATCGTCCAGTAGCCGGAGTCTGGGCGACAGAGGCGCTCATTACATCTTCCGGTTCAATACACAGAGAGAAAATACTTCAACAAATGGCCACATCCTCATAATAGAAGAGCGTATCACTAATTCAAATTCATTACTACCACACTAGTCACACATATACAATTTTCCATAGCCCCTTCTCTGAATCTTTAGTCCCAAAAAAAACTCCTTTCTCAACTCTAATCTTCGTTTTTTCCTCATCAACATCTGCTACATCATCTTTTCTCTATCAATCTCCAAACGAATTTTTGATAATTTAGTAACCTGTTGCAAATTTTGATCCCTTTTGCCTGTACTATATTAACAAAGTTTTCCGTTATTAGCTGGAGAGGGGAGAGAAAAATTCGACGTAGAAAAAAGACGTTATTCCCTCGGGGTCGTGTGAAAAAAATCAAAGGGGTTGAGAATGTTGCGAAACAATATAAATGAATCGATATGAGGCGCATTAAAAATACTCTGACGTGTTGTATTAGAATTATGTACGCAACTACTGTTTATGCGACAATGATTCATAATGTTGAATAAACTCTAAACTGGTTTTGATTCTAAAAAAAAACCCCGGGTCCTACCCTTTTTCTCACAGAATTTCTAAAGAGAATAATTCGCCAATGGAAATTAATAACAATATTAGAAGAAAATAAATATTCCCCACAAATGTGAAAATACAAAATCCACATTCAAATCCAAAAATCAAATATTATTTGACGAGTAAATAGCTCGTTTAGTCGCAACCTCCTTTTCCATACATATACATCTTATTCCTCCGGCTTCGCTATTTCTTCAATCGATACACCGACTCTCAAAATTAACTTGACCTCTTTTCCCAAACCGAAATCAGTATAAACTGAGAATACCGAGAATATCGAAAATAATGATACCAAAAATTAGTTGTTTATATTGACAATTTTTGCGGATAACTACTGTTGGAAAAATATAATCGGAAAATATTTCGCAAAAAAGAAATGCGAGAGAAAAATTTTGCGGAAGAATAACAAAAGTTTGTTGAGCAATATCTATAAGAGAACGAAGGTTATTCACCTCATCCTTCTCGACGTTAAATTTATCAAATGAAAAAGTATCTCTTTAGAGTGAGATTGTTGTCCAAGGTCGAACTGACAAGTTGGCTTTGAACCTCTCAACTATACGTGTGACTTGGATTTGAGATTCGAATTTTGAAAATTAGAAAGGAAGGATGAAAAAATTGTTTCGCGAAACGACCGGATGTGACAGAGACGAACGCACGTGACGTGATTGGTCAATGGCACGCGTAATCGAGCTTCACACCAACACTCCCTCTCTCTCCACTTTTAATAAAAAAAAGAAAAAAAAATTGCACTCCCAAATTCACATTTTGGGAAGAAAAAATAATTTTTCCCCTCAAGAAAAATTATCTTGGAAATTTTGAAATTCCAAATCCATTTTTAAATAAACGTTTGGTTTCAATTTTTCTGCTTTTATTAATTCTAATTCTAAAAATTAGATATCAAAATTATTTTACGTTCAAGGCCCGGGTGTAAGGTCACGTCCCTGGGAAGCATTAGAATTCTGATCAGGAGCGGATTACTTAAGAAATTGAAGACAAAAAAAAATTCATATTATAAATAGTGAATTTTTAATTTACATCGCATAGTTACGAAAATATTGTTAGAGAAAATAGAAAAAAAAAGGAGACGATAAACGAATATCAAATTCAAAGAATTAAAATGTTGAGTTATGGTCAGATCAGTTGAAATTCTAGAGAAAAGAGAAGAAGAAAAAAAAATTATGGCCACGTGTCGATGGCGCTTATTTCCTAATCCAAAAGTATGTTTCGCCTTTCTGTGAACGAAACGAGATTTAATCGCTGTGCAAATTCAAGTTTCATAATGAATAATTACTTTCATCGTGTTGTCATCGTTCGCATACTTAAGTCATATGATAATGAACTTAAAATTTTGTATCCCCCCCCCCCGCTCTTACTGTGTGAAAATAATCAAATTTGAAAAATTAGAAATATTTTCGAAAAATATATCTGAAAATTTACGGAAGTTTTCAGTACGTTTTATATTTTTTCTACTTTAGAATTTATGCGGAAATTGGACGCGAAACATAACCTCTGAGTATACGTAACAGAAACGTTACATCTCTTTTTTTTATTAATATTTTCTTTGAATTTATTATTTGTTTTTATTATTTATTTATTAATTGTTCCATAAGAATTGGTTTTTGACTATTGAAATACCATTTCAATCTAATCATTTATTTCTCGACATCATTACATAATTGCTTATCTAGAAGCAAAAAAAAAAAATAATATCAAGTAACATCTTCTGAGTGAAATTACTGTTTAATGTAATTCATAATCGAATTAGGTTCAAGAAAGATTTTTTTTATGGTTTCAAAAGAGGTTATGTACTTTGACGTTCCTTAAAATAGAATAAGGATACATTCACACCACTGTCGGGAGAAAAATTTATCGAAACAATTTGATTGGACGAAACTCGGAAATACATGAACCAATAAAATTATTTTTGCAAGATTTACTAACATCGTGTTTAATAATTGAATGAATCAGGTCTAAATTTATTATATTTTAAACATCTTCAAGTGAATATCTAAGTATAAATAAAAAAAATCCAGTCTCCAAATTCCACAATAATTATTCCACCAAATGGAAAAATAAAATCGATTATTATCATCAACACTTTTGGAATTATGAAACACTTTATTTTTAGATTAGAACTCTATTTGAAACTGAATTTTATTTCTTGGAAAAGAATACGTACACATAGAGACTGATCAAGGTTACGAGTCATCGCCCTCATCGACTTGGTCACAAAAATACAAGTTTTATATATAGTTATTTATTTTCAATAAGAGGAGAAAAAATCAAATTCACAAACATGAAAAAATTTACCTCATTTATTGGTGAAATTTTTTCTTTTGGGAGAATAAGTAAGAAAAACTAACGTCTAATCTCGACCTATTATGTAAAAACTCGTGTGAGGGAAGGGGAACAGTCTAGAAACGGATGTGACAAGTTTCAGAGAGTTTGACTCTGTTGGTAAAGTACGTGACCTTTCATTATTGTCGTTTAATTTCAAGTTCGTTTTTCTCTCTTTCAGCGCAAAACAAAAATTCAATTTCTCACGTGGGAATTTTAATATTCATGAAAAATTGAAAAGAAAACTTGTTTTTTTTCATTATTATCTAATCAGTTCTATATAGGTATTTATTGTGACCAACAGTCCGACAAGAGCGAATTCGCAGAGTCCTCGTCCTTATTCAGCGTTTTTAACTTGCTTCATTTCTCAGTTTACATTTAGGATCTAATATTCGATTCCAAGAGACGTTTTATCAGATCGGATTCTTTATTATACAATTAATCATTTCCAAGATGTAATATCAATTTTTTTTCTTTGTTATATTGGAGTCTTATTTGTCGTGAAAATAATTTCAAAAGAGACGCTTAGTAACATAACCTGAAAATATTTGGAAAATTTCTTGCATAGACAAAACGAGGGATTTAGATGAAATTTCAGTATATTTGTTTTTAATTGTGATTGGAACGTTTAATATTGCAAAAAAGGAAGATTTCTTCGGTGATATGATGAAAATATTGAGAAATGAAAATTGTTTGAACGTGTAGTAAATCGACCGTTAAGAAGTGTTTACACAGTGTTGCGTAACTTGGACAAATTCGATGCAAAGTTTCCAAATATTTTCGAACGTTATTAATTTAGGGAAAATTGATAATTGCCAGCAATGTATAAATTTGAAATATCTCTTACCTTGTCTGCCGACAATTTCGGCCACGTGCTCACTGCTTGGCACCGGCACGCACTCAGTCATGTTCTGGCTTTTTTTCGAACGTGCCTCCTCAAAGACATTGGTTGGAGTCGTTTGCATTGCATCTTGATCATTTGGCGAGCCACTTCCAGTTCCGCTTCCCGATCCTGGACATCCTGAACCCTCGAGTCCAAGCATTGATAATTCAAAAGCAAGTTGTAGAGCTCGTTGCTCTTCCAATGAGCCGGCTCCCGCACCATTTGAACCGCGGTCCATTTCGCTGAATAAACTTGTCGGCATTTTTATTTTATTATATAAATACTCGATCAAACAGAAAACCAAAAAATTTTCTCAAATGGAAAACAAAAAGAACTTGCTTTTAACGCTTCACTTCACGAAACTTGAATGCTTTCTCGATACACAAAGAACGAGAGAGACAAGAGAGAGAATCGTGTTCAAAAATGATTTTTCAAGTGATAAATCACGTATAGAAAAAGCGATGCACTTTGTATAAAAATAAATTAATAAATTCACCACCACTCGTTATTTAGAAAAAAATTCCAAAAACGAGTCAACTCTTTTTTTTGGGAATGAAATTGTCGTACACAGTGCGGCGTCCTTTTTTCTTCAAGTCGATATTTATGTTGTTCACGTTGTTAATAATCTCGTGTTCGTCGCGTGTATCCGGTTACTGATACTCGCGCGGGGCAATTGAATTTTTTTTTTAAGAAAAATTTTCTTCTGTTCTTAAAAAAAAACAGTGTCGTTCGTTCAAAGACTCGTTGTTGTCTTCGTGCTTTTATTTGCCGCTTGGGTTTAACAATTAAAATCGCGAGTGTGTATTGTTTAAATGACAATAAAATTTGTTTTATTACTCTTTTAAAATTTTATTGTGCAAATGATTACGTTGGCTTCGTCAACGACTGACTGAAGCAGTGTCGCGCGACTAAAAGCTTTACTTTGGAAACGCGTACAACTACTCTTGACACTCGTATACCACTGCGACTAACTGCGGACTGCGGCGGCTCGACCGGCAATCCATGTGCCGGACGCCGGGTTTCCAAGGCTCCCATTGGTGCGCGCCAACTTTCCCCACCAAATAATTCGTGACGCCATTCGGTTGTAATCGTTTCGTCTCGTGTATCTTCGCGCAAGTTCCTCGTCCTCTTGCAATGCATCTATAGGGGAGGCTTCATTTTTTTCCCCCCCCAAAAAAAAAAGTTTCCCCCTATTTTTTTGTACGCGCCAAGTTTCTGATTACTATAAAAAAAAAAAAAAAAAATGTTACACATTTTGATGTAATTTGAAAAATGGTTCATTAAATAACATAAGTATTATTTTTATTTGTTTCAGCAAATATTCTCTCAAGTTTTGCAGTTTCGTGTTCACATGTGCATTCAAGTGTTGCTGATCGACAATTTTTCCTGAATTAAATAAGTAAGTATAAACAAAGTATATTATTCAATAAAAAAACTTTTTGTGGACTCACGTTTCAATCAATATTAGTAGTATAACAATATTATTAATTTAAGATTCTACTGTAGGAGTATTCTTATATATAATCGTAATTTTGTAGGTTATGTAACGCTTCTTTTTATTTCATTTTTATTTACAAGGATTTCGTAACATTCGAGTGTGATAATTATGATTAATAAACATTATGCCAAATCGTAATCATGTCAAATAACAATTATGCTACATGAAGCCAAATCGTAATTTTGCAAATGACAATTATGCTAAATGAAGCCAAATCGTAATTATGTCAAATGACAGTTATGCTAAATGAAGCCAAATCGTAATTATGTCAAATGACAGTTAGGCTAAATGAAGCCAAATCGTAATTATATCAAGTGACAATTATGCTAAATGAAGCCAAATCGTAATTATATCAAGTGACAATTATGCTAAATGAAGCCAAATCGTAATTTTGCAAATGACAATTATGCTGAATGAAGCCAATTCGTAATTATGTCAAATGACAGTTAGGCTAAATGAAGCCACATCGTAATTTTGCAAATGACAGTTAGGCTAAATGAAGCCAAAACGTAATTTTGCAAATGACAATTATGCTGAATGAAGCCAAATCGTAATTATATCAAGTGACAATTATGCTAAATGAAGCCAAATCGTAATTATATCAAATGACAGTTATGCTAAATGAAGCCAAATCGTAATTATGTCAAATGACAGTTAGGCTAAATGAAGCCAAATCCTAATTTTGCAAATGACAATTATGCTGAATGAAGCCAAATCGTAATTATATCAAGTGCCAATTATGCTAAATGAAGCCAAATCGTAATTATGTCAAATGACAGTTATGCTAAATGAAGCCAAATCGTAATTATGTCAAATGACAGTTAGGCTAAATGAAGCCAAATCGTAATTTTGCAAATGACAATTATGCTAAATGAAGCCAAATCGTAATTATATCAAGTGACAATTATGCTAAATGAAGCCAAATCGTAATTATATCAAGTGACAATTATGCTAAATGAAGCCAAATCGTAATTTTGCAAATGACAATTATGCTAAATGAAGCCAAATCGTAATTATATCAAATGACAATTAGGTCTAAAAAATGTTTGTTAAATAGAAATTGGATACAAATGGATACAAATGGATACAAATTGGATACTCAATACAAATATAAGTATATATTTGATTTGAATTAGAAAATTTATCTCGCTGTACACTTGAACCCCGATTTAGTGGAATTTTAACACTTGTTAATTATAACGGGGTTCTATGCGGTTCATTCTCAAGGGAATAATTTTTTTTCTCCTTCTAAAGTGCAACAATATTTATATTTAGGTGAAATTAGGAAAAATTTTTTTTTTTATAGAAAAATTTAGAGAAAGACGAGGAGCAGAATAACCGTGAGAAGCGCGTGCGTGATGGCCGGGCAAAGAGCCACAGTTCGATGTCCTTTGAATAAAGTTCCAGAAGCTGCTTTTGAACTGAAAATCATTATTGGCATATTATCACGAGATATATATATTGTGTGCGGATTTGTAAAATTAACTTCTCTTGATTTCAGTGAAATGTCGTGTCTATAAGTAGAAATAATAAATTTATAAATATAGACGTAATATGTAAAAGTATGATATATAAAGTATAGTAATTTTCACTAAAAAAATTATTAGTTATTTTTCATTTGCGAATTTAGATGTATATGTTTATATAATGAATTTTGATATGGGGATTAATGTCTTAAAATTTGTGTAACTTAGTCACAAAGACAGACACACTGTCTTATTTTGACGAAGAGTATAGACACCTGCTTCTGCGTCTTTCGCAAATTCATTAAGAATGAGACACATGCTTCTTTTTTTTTTGCTGATGTGATAAATGTCAGCGGTTCTTAACATATTATTTCTCATTCTTGAAGAAAGGCCGATTAGATTAAAACCATTCCACGTGTTTATTATCTTTAATTATAATAAATAAGAATCCATTTATATATAATTATTAATCCATTTTAATAAAAGTATAATATTTTTCACTATATACACCTAGAAAAAAATTATATTTGTCTCAGAGTCTATATTAATATCTATTAATTTTTTTCAAACAAAATTTTATATTTGATTCAAAGAAATATTTTCTTACCAAAAAATATTTCCGAAAAATATTGCAAAAAAAAATATGTTATTTGTGCCAAAGAACATTTTTATTTCAACCAAATAAATAAATTAGTCGAATCCTAAAACAAATGTTTTAAATTAAATAAATTTTATTTGGTTCTAAGAAAAATTGTATTTGATTCAAAGAAAAATTTTCTTTGTGCCGAAAAAATATTAGATTTGTGCTAAATAAAATTTTTATTGGAATTTAATAAATAAGCTAGTTAGTTAGTTAGTTAGTTAGTTAGTTAGTTAGTTAGTAAGTAGTAATTTTTGTACAACGATTTAGTCATATTTTTGACTGAGAATTATAGTCAGAATTGAATGAATAAATTAGCAGCTAATCAATAACATTAATAGCTGGTATTTAATTTAAATAAGAATGTGAAGAATTTTATATACAAAATATTGCAGATAAATTTTAAGAGAAAAAAAAATATCTAGCATTTATAAACGTAATTATATACTTTTGTAGTTTATATAAAAGAAGGTCACAATATGTATTCCCTCGTCAGATAATTAGAAATGAAGTTTACTACAATTCACTGAACTTGTCCTCTGGGAGTTCGTTGAATCAGAAGTATATGTATATAGTAAATATTTCTGTGTATCGTAAAAGACAACCTTGAAAACAAGCCTTTTTTGTTTGCCCGACAAGAGTTCAATAACATTTTCATGCCGACTTTACTTGATTTTGCTCATCATGATCTAAGTCTATTTGACCACAAAAGATATCGAGGAATGGGCCTCCAAAGTATTTCTATTCACTAATTGTATTTATACACAAAATCTATATCGCGATAATAGTCGGTATGCATATACATTATATTATATAATATTCTATTATATTCTAATATACTCTATTGTACACTGAAAAAAAAATTTATTTGATTCAAATAATGAATTACTTGTCTATTATCAAATAAATATTTATTTGTATCAAATAAATTTTATTTGAGTCCATTAAATGGTATTTGACTCAAATACAGAAATTATTGATTCAATTACAGTTTATTTGATTTAAATAAAAATTATTTGGTTCAAATAAATATTTATTTGATAATAGACAAGTAATTCATTATTTGAATCAAATAAATATTTTTTTCAGTGAATAAAATCTCAAGAAGCGCGAAAAAAATTACATATAAATAAAAGGTGAAAGAGTGGAATCCACTTTTTAAGAGACACACGCAAATGTACCTATGTATATACAAAACACTCACACCAATTCAAATGTCAGAAGTTGTTTAGTAAAGTTTAATTTTCGGCAAAACGACAAGAGCAAGAGTTACTTACGAGATTAGGAATATGTATTATTCACGGATGAATGTGAAATGAGTTGCCAACAAAGTACATACCTGAAACAAAAAGGAGAGAGGGAATCTTTGTGAATATCGTTTACGTGTAAAAGGCAATAAAGAATATGGTAAATATTCGAGCATATATAGTTTCTTAAGAGTATACATATAATATTAGGTGTAGTGTATGAGAGATATACAGTTTCGGTCAATATAGACCGATTACGTAAATGGGAGTTAAATTTTTATTTTATATACATTCTCCATGAAGAATTTTTCAATCTACAATTATTAACAGAATTACCATAACATGGTAATTCTTAATATATTACATTAAATAATGAAATAACAACAGAAATAAAAAATATAAAATATAAAAAATCTTCTTTGAAAAAAAAAATCTTCTTCTAAAATAAAATTTACTTTCAAAAATTTTTCACCAATTTTGGTGCGGTAATTAGAATTTTTAAAAACCAATATCAAATTCGTATTCAGAGACTCTAAAAACCACGAGTAATAAATTTTCAGCTTTGAACCTTTTTTCAAAAGAAAAAAAAAATTCTTCCGCCATTTTGGATCTACCATTTTGTATTTCGAAAATCTAATGTCAGATTCGTAATCAGAAAACCTCAAAAACCTCCCGAATTTTTCAATATCGAGTTTCAATTTCGAAATAAATAATTTTTTTTTGCAAAAGTCCGCCATATTGAATCTGATTTATAAAAGAGTTAATAAAGAATTTAGAATAAATATTAAAGTGACAGTTTTTGTGAATATATATCGTCTGTATAGCAGTTTCGGTCAATTGGCCGATTACGTAAATAGCAGTCATATTTTTCATCTTACATTCACCTTAGAGAAATCGACGACCTACTGGAAAATTCCCTTGCTGTCGTTCGTCACATTCCGTATACTATCGACCGTTTCAAAAGGGTGCAGGCATGCTCTAACTTGCCCTTATGCTGCCACCCTCTATTTCCTCTCTCTCTCTCTCTCATTTCCCACCCAAACCCCCTAAACATATATCTCTTCCTATGCCGTCATCCTTTCCTCTCACCACGTAGTCGTGTATTACGTGTCTCCTCTCCCTTTTCTGCTGAATGCTTTATCCACTAACGTAACGATGTAAGAATAACTCCCCCAATTTAAATGGCGAAAATAAGGGAAATCTCATCTGTCACTGAATTCGATGTCTCCTCTCTTTTTTTCGCCCTCTATTTAAATTAAATGTCACTAATGTAAATCGTATGGGGGGGGGGGCAAAACGGCAATTTAATTCTGTAAACAAAAATTCAAAGGAATTATATGTCTCAAGAGTCATGCACTTTATCACTGATGGATTACTTTTAGCAAACCCTTGCTGTTTATTAGACTCGTATTTAGGGATATTTTTTTCTATTTTGTAAATCTGACAACAGAATTGTAATTAGCGACGGAAAAAATTCCCCAAAAAATGACTTTTAGACGAATCTATTCAATTTTCGAATTTTTGGTCGCCATATTAGATTTTATAAATTTGACAAAGAATTAGAATTTGTCGACCCCAAAAACCCCACGAGTAACAAGTTTCAATCGAATTTGGTCAATTTTAATTTTGACTTTTTAAAATGACGTCAAATTCAAATTAAGTGGCCTCAAACATCGTTGATTGTAATTTAGCGAATCAAATTTAAATTTTTCGACTCCTAAAAATCTCTTAGTAAAGAGTTTCAAGCGAATATGGACAATTTTTAAAATTATGGTCGCCATATTGGATCCGCCATATTGGATTTTTTAAATCTAACGTCAAATTTGAATTCGTCGACCCCAAAAACCCCACGAGTAACAAGTTTCAAGCGAATATGGACAATTTTTAAATTTTTGGTCGCCATATTGGATCCGCCATATTGGATTTTTTAAATGACGTCAAATTCAAATTAAGTGGCCTCAAACATCGTTGATTGTAATTTGGCGAATCAAATTTAAATTTTTCGACTCCTAAAAATCTCTTAGTAAAGAGTTTCAAGCGAATATGGACAATTTTTAAATTGGTCGCCATATTGGATCAGCCATATTGGATTTTTTAAATCTAACATCAAATTTGAATTCAGGAACCCTAAAAACTCCCGAGTGGCATGTTTCAAGTGAATTTGACCAATTTTTAAATTTTTGGTCACCATATTGAATCCGCCATTTTGATATTTAATGAGAACAGCAGATTTAAATCTAACGTTCACAAAAAAATATTGAATAGTTATATTTAATATTTATTAATAATATTCAATTTTTAATCGATGGCAATTTTAGTAATTAATAATTCGATATTATTAATATTTTCTTATTAGAAAATAATACATATTTTAATTTTAATTTCTTCTTTTTTAAGAGAAAAGATAAAAGTATATATATAATCTAATTGGGTAAACAAAAATCGTTTTAAACTTTTTCTCATGTTACTTTATCATTAATAAATTATTTTCAGCCGCGATCCCCTTTGTTTATTGTAGAGACTTATTTCTTTCACGTTAAAGAAAACTTCGCGTCACTTCATCTTGAATAATTTAATAATTTTGCACGTCCCTGTAGAAAAATGAGAAACGAGAACAAACGGGAGAGACTATATACTTTTCTTGTCACATTTTAAAATATGTACTTTGGATCACCGCATAGGCTAATTTTTTACAGTGTATTTCGTGTCACTTTCTCCCCCAGGTGAATCATAATCATAACTTTTCGAGTTTCTTACGTCCACGCTCGAAATGAGAGTCTAACAAGTTGCTTTTTTTTTCTTCTCTCCGTTGTTTTTTTTTCATTTACTATACCGCTTTTATAATAGCATTGCTGATTTTTATATTAGCTTGTCTCATGCATCTTTATTCAATGGTCGAGATGGGATGTTGTGCATAATAACCACACTAAATAGTGATTATGAAAATAAACTGGGGAAATATTTTTCAGAAGATTATAAAAAAAAAGCAGTAACGATATACAAAACAAGTTGTTTCATGAAAAAAATAGTACTACATACGAAGTAATTCAATTAAAAAAATTATGATCATGATGCTAAAAATATTTTTTAATTTTTACTTTTAAGATTGAAGAAATTGAAGAAATTACTTAATAATATTCTTTATAAAGTAATTCGGTTTTTTTTTACAAGAAGATAAAAGAAAGAGAGAGAAGAGGGAAAAAGATCTTTATAGAAGCACTTTGAAAGATTGTATTTAGAAATAAAATGTAGAAAATAGAAAATCCCATTTATTTCCAATAACAAAATAAAATAGTATATACATTTTCTCGAGTGACAATTTGGCTTTAAGCATATATAAAAAGTGACAGTTGAATTAACTTTATAAAAAGTGATAAAAGTTAATCCACTGAAGAGATCAAGCAATATATATGTATGCTCTCCATAGTTTATTATTTTTAGATGGATATTTTTTATCGCGGAAATTTTAAAACGAATAAAAATTCATTTTTCCATAGATTTATAACTGTCAGATGTAAAATAAATTGTAAAGTATCGTCTTTTTTTTGTTTAATTAAAATCTATAAAAATGATATTGATTTGAAGTATATGAAAGAAGAAATTATTTTAAGATCAATTTAAAAAATTAATTTTAAAGTATTCTCCAGACATCTTTTTTCCACTTTTTTTCTCAATCGTTCCCTTTTTCTATATTTACAATTTTCTCCCTTTCTTCTTTTCCATTCTTTCTTTCATTATTCTTCCTCTAACCTATTTTCCTTATTTTACTTCTCTTCTTTCTTTTTTCCATCAACAAATTTTTCCTTTGCCTTTTTCTTTATTTATTTTTTAATTTCCTTGTCCTTTTTTCTTCGTCTTTCTGTCTTAATCTTCTTCTTTCCCAGTTAATGACTTCTTTTTCTTCCATTTTCCTTTTTTCCTTCTCCAATCTCTAGTCTTCTTTTGTTCTTCTTTTCTCCTCAATCTCTTTTTCCCCTATCAACAATTTCTTCCTCTCCTTCGTTCCTTTTTTTCCTTCTCCAACCTCTATTCCTTTTCTCTTTTCTCCTCCATCCTTTTCTTTTTTTCCACCAACGATTTCTTCCTCTCCTTTGTTCCTTTTTTCCCTTCTCCAACCTCTATTCCTTTTCTCTTTTCTCCTCCATCCTTTTCTTTTTTTCCACCAAAGATTTCTTCCTCTTCTTCGTTCTTTTTTTTCCTTCTTCAATCTCTAGGCCCTTTTTGCTCTTCTTTGCTCCTCTATCCAACAATTTCTTCCTCTCCTTCGTTCTTTTTTTCCTTCTCCAACCTCTATTCCTTTTCTCTTTTCTCCTCCATCCTTTTCTTTTTTTCCACCAACGATTTCTTCCTCTTCTTCGTTCTTTTTTTTCCTTCTTCAATCTCTAGGCCTTTTTTCCTCTTCTTTGCTCCTCTATCCAACGATTTCTTCCTCTCCTTCGTTCTTTTTTTCCTTCTCCAACCTCTATTCCTTTTCTCTTTTCTCCTCCATCCTTTTCTTTTTTTCCACCAACGATTTCTTCCTCTTCTTCGTTCTTTTTTTTCCTTCTTCAATCTCTAGGCCTTTTTTCCTCTTCTTTGCTCCTCTATCCTATCAACGATTTCTTTCTCTTTCACCTTTCTTTCCTCCTTCTCCTTCTCTTATTTTTTTACCCTCCATCCTTTTCTTTTTTTTATCAACGATTTCTCCCTTTCCTTCCTTCCTTTTTTTCTTTCTCTAACCTCTAGTTCCCTTTTTCTGTTCTTCTCCATCCTTCCCTTTTACCCCATTTACCAAATCCTTTCTTTTCATTCTTCCTTCTTTAAACTCTTGTTTTGTCTTTTCTTCCCCTATATCCTCCCTTATTTCCTCTATTCTTTCTGACTCCATTCTCATTCCTTATCTTTTACACTCCTTTCTTTCCTATCTTACTTCCTCTATTTGCTCCCTTCTTTTTCCAGTCTTCTATGCTTCTCTATTTTTTCTCTTATTTTCTTTATTTGCCTTTTTGACTCTATTAACATACTTTCCTACCTCTTTCTTTAATTCACCTTCTTATCTGCCACATATTTCTACTATTTTCCACTTCCTTTCTTACTAACTCGATCTCCCTAATTATTATTTTCTCTAGTCTTCTCCACTCCTTCACATCCTCTCTTATCTCCTCTATTTCCCTTTTTGTCTCCTTCCTCATCCTTTTTATTAACACCACTAACCCCTCCCATATTTTTAACACCACATTCCATACACTATCCATCTTTTGCCAATTTTTCTCATTTTTGAACAAATAATTATTACTCCCAGTGCCTTTTCTAAATGATTTCTTTTCCTATCCTCCACATCCATCTCTTATTTTCCTTTCTCCAACTTTTCTATTCTAATCGAAAGCCACGACTCTAAAGAATACAAAAAATCGAAACCAAATCCACCAAAAATTAAAATCCATTAACTTTATTTTATTTTTAATAAATAAATAAATAAATAAACTATCCCATATGGAAATTCGGCAATGAATTGAATTGCACTTGTTCAACAACTCTTCTTACAACTGAAATGCATCGAGTTTCAAGAAAAGATCTATCGATCTATGTATATATTCTCGACGGGAGGAAAATAAAAAAAAAAAAAGAAAAAAATTCCAACGAATTGAACTTTCTGACCGCAAAAAGAGTTTCTCGCTTTTAGAAATGTTTGTAACTTTGACTTTTGAGAGTGTAACTTGCAATAGTAAAGAAGGAGGGAAAATGCGACACTCTCTATTCGGGAGGGTTCGATGTGGGAATGTTTGTTGAGCGAACTTCCGAAAAAAAAAACCCCTCGTCGTACATTACGATTTCTACGATGCGCCGTTAGAGAAACGTTGTATGTAGGTATACGGACTGATAAAAAGCAAACGACATCACGAGAGAAAAAGAGGGAGTAAAAGAAAATGAGAGTGAGAGGAAAGAGAGAGAAAGAGCAAAGAGCTGATGCTGGGGTTCCTTGAATTTCTTTTTGTTCTTATTCCCACTGCTTTATATGTACTTGAAGGGGGAAAAGAAGAATGAAAGATGAAGAAAGGACGGAGGGAGAACGAGAGAGAGAGAGAGATTGGCATTGTTGGCGGCAAAGGGCACAATTTACTTTAAAGTGCAGTTCTGCCCCAGTCATCTAAAGTACAACATGTGTGCAAGTGCGCACGTGCATCTAAACATTACCAACACGCACAAAATGAGGACGGACCACGATTTAACTTTATCCTTGAAATACGATCGTGCAAGGAAACTTCCGCTTATTTAGGACCGTGGTGGCCGTCGCCTCTCCTCTCCTATATATACATATATTTATACGTGCATAAAGAGTCTTATAAAGGAGTCTAAAGAATCGAAACTCAACTCTCCATGAGTCTCAACTTTCAACTATACAAAAAGTTTTTAAAGAGAACGGGGCGAGAAGCGAAGGAGAGGCGGGAAAAGGGAGGGATATCATCGTTTTAAAACGAATCTTTAAAAAACAGAATCGTTTCTCTTCCAACCGCGCTGTTTAAAACATTGAGAAGCCAACGAAACAAGTGGTGCCATATAATTTCCTCTCCTTTTCTTTTGCCCTTTATGACTCTCTTGGAACTCGAAATATTGTCTTCATTTTTCAGCATTTAGTTGCAGTGAAATTATTACCACACGCTGGGAAGAAAGGAAATTTATTTGCAGAAAAAATATTTCCCTCTAAAAGATTTCTTTTTTTATTCTACATTGGAGTTAAATTTTAACTCCCTGCGGAATTTTGTAAATGTAATTTACTCCCTTGTAGTAAAGGGAGTAAATGTTAGAGATAGAAAATTTCACTCCTGTAGTATAACTCCTTGACAATAACTCCAATGTAGTCAAGGAGTTAAAGTACAGGAGTGAAATTTTCAATCTCTAATATTTACTCCCTTTGATACAACTCCAAAATAATAGTTCGAATATAATTTTATAATTGTCCTTGACAATGTAGTCAAGGAGTTAAAGTACAGGAGTGAAATTTTAACTCTCTAATATTTACTCCCTTTGCTACAACTCCAAAATTATAGTTACAGTAATGGCAAATCCCACTCACGGGGGATTTAATGTTTAACTCTTTTGTTTCACTCTTGATTAACTCTCTTTTTTTTTCTCTTTACTCTCTTTTTTATTCGACTCGAAAAACTTTATTTCCCACTCCGTATTCCAGTGTGAAAAAGGAGTTTTTTTTAACTCCCAACGGGAATTCGTAAATGTCTTACGCATTTGTAGTTAAACCAAAGGGAGTAAAATTTAGAGAATTAAAATTTCACTCCTGTACTTTAACTCCTTGAATATATACACTGTAAAAAATTTATAAAGTTAATGTTATCCGGAGTTGAGAGTAGTTTCTCGAGTTAAAAATAAACTCTAGGAGTGATTAAATCGAGAGTGAAACAAAAGAGTTAAATATTAACTCCCGCAGGAGTTATTTCGTCATTACATACAGTCAAGGAGTTAATGTAGTAAGTAATGTAGGAGTGAAATTTTAACTCTGTAAATTTCACTCCGTTTGCTTTAACTCCGAAAGATTGCGACTTTTATAGAATCCCATTGGGAGTTAAAATCTACACGGGAAGAAAAGGGAGTTAAAAATCCACTCCCAACGAGATTCTATAAAAGTCGCACCCTTTTCGAGTTGGAGCAAATGGAGTTAAAATTGAACTCCTGTGCATTAAATCGGTAAGGTCGATTTTCAACTCCAAAAAGTTCACTCCTAACTCCGGATGTCACACTTTAAAAAAAGGAGTACAATTTCAAATTTTCAACTCTCAACGGAATTTGGTAAAAGTTGCACGCTTTTTGGAGTTGAAGCAAAGGGAGTAAAATTTTAACTCTCTAAATTTTACTCTATTTTACTCTACATTAACTCCTTAACTATATATAATAGAAAATTCACCCCCAAGGAAATTATTTCTCCTCTCTATTTTTCATTTATTCAAAATTATTTTTTACTTCAATGAAAATTCAAAATAGGAAATTGCGTGTCGGCTTTATATATCAAATATCATTTTTATTTCATGTGACTGCTATTGCCATTTAATATATACATACCCTTAAAGTATATTTGAAAGCTTAATATTGTACGCACTCATACACTTGTGTGGTCTTTCATATATTCATCCCATGAGAGATCAGTTTTACTTTTCGTCACTGAAATTCAATACTTGAAGCCTTAATGTGATGGGTGTTGATATCACCCGTGTCGCTAAACTTTCAAAGAGAAAAGGAAAGCAAATAATACTTGAGATATGCCTTTCAAGAAGTGGCTCACTTTTAAAGAGTCCCGTCAAGGGTCGCGATGAGTGGCTATCAATTAGCAGTCATGAAAAAACATTTGGACTTTAACTCGCTCTTTACTTCTTGGCATCAATTCTAATTCTTACGTAATCATTTTTTAAAGGAGTGAATTTTTTTTCAGAAGAGAACTCTCTATACGAACTTCTTAATATTTTCTGCCAGAGACTAAAATTTTCCACTTTATAAATATTAAAAATATTTTTAATTTTTGTTACTGTAATTATACATATATATTTTTTACCTATATGTATATTTAGGTCAAATTAGGTCAACAGGAAAACAAAAACTTAAAATTAAAATCAAAAGTATCAGGTCAAATTAGGTCAACAGGAAAACAAAAACTAAAAATTTGAATCAAAACTCTCAGGTCAAGAGGAAAAAATAACATCAAAATTTAGGTCAAAATTCACAGGTCCATGCGAGAATGTAAAGTCAAAATTTGTTGCAAAAATTCTGTCAGGGTGCGAATGGTATCTAAGAAAAAGGTCAAAATCTAAAGAAGAAAAGGTAAAAAATAAAAAACGAAAATAATTTACAAATTTAGGTCAAAATTGACAAGTGAAGAGAGTAGTGAAACCTTAGATTTAAGGACAAGATTCATACGTAAAAAGGCGAATATAACCTTAAATTTTGAATCAAATTTCATAGGTAAAAAAATGAACATAACCTTAAAATTTAAGTCGAATGTCGTAGATAAAAAGGCGAACATAACCTGAAAAATTTAGGTCAAAAGTTATATAGCTTAAAAGTATAAATTATTTTTGAATTTTGAAAAGGTAAATGCTTTTAAATATTAAGAAAAAAAAACAAAATACTTACATAAAATTTTAGTATTTTGCATCAAAGTAATAAATTTTCGTATCCTTGTATTTTATAATTATAATAATTATAGTCAATTTGACTCCATTTTGTCATTAATAGAATAAAAACTTAAATCATTTAAATGTCAAAATTTAGAATAGAAGAGTTTTTTTTTTTTGAAAATTTCATTCCATCAAAACTTTAATATACTTAGAAGTATTCAGAAAAATTTCCTCGAATTTTATTAAGTTTCGGTTGTCACATTTTTACCAAAGAAGAAATCTTTTTTTGCGCGTTACACACGGTCTGAATGATACTTTTTTCACCGCAGAAAATGAAGGTTGCAACACTTTTGAAAATGTATTTTTCAAGGAGAGAACCAAGTACAACAATTTTATTTACAGGAAATGCAAATTTTTGCCTCTCATAATATATTTATTAAAAAATATTTTTATCATAAAAATGGAAAAAAATTTGTAAAATTTATTACAAGGAATTTTTCTATATATTTTCTATATAATAAAATATACGTAACGTTGGAATAAAGAAGAAAAGAAAATGAAACCTCAAGATTACGAGTAGAATGTAATTTAAAATAAAAATGTAGAATAAAATTTTTCTAAAAGAGAAAAAAAGAGAAGCAGAAAAGAAAATAAGAAAGTGCTTAAGAAACAATGAGAATTAAAATGTTGAGAAAATGTGTCAACCGTCCCTTGCGTACTTTTAAATATAAAGATTTATCTCTGAAAAAAAATTAAACCGAATTAAAAATAAATAAAAGTAGTATTTTTTTTTAATGTTCAGAATTGTTATTCGTAAAGAAGCTTTTTTATTTAAACACTATGTTTTATTTGTTTTATTTAACACTACGTTAAGTCACGTGATCGCCACAATATTAAGTCGACCACTCTTCTTCTAAAATATTAAATAAGCTATTATTTTATATGGAAAAGTCTAAAATATGATGCAAAAGTTTTGAAATTGAAATTAATTATTAGAAAGCACTTGGAAATTGTTAGAAAATCCAAATAGTGACGTCACTTCCAACCTCAAATTTCCTATCAATTATTAAGTGTTTTTTTAATAATTAATTTAAAAAATATCAAAACTTTTGCACATCACTGCCCTTCTTCATCACATTGTAGACTTTTTCACAAAATTACAATTCAAACTATTTATTTATTTCTGCAAAATTTTGCAAAAATTTTCCCTAAAAATTCTTCAATTGTTAATTAATATTCCCTTAATTATTTTTAGATAAAATTTATAAAATATATAAAATTTCCTCAAAGTGTAATTTCAACAATTTTTTTATCAATATTTCGCAATATTCTTTTAGTGAATTTTTCACAAAAATTTTTGTTGGGCTTTTTCAATTAATAATGAATATTTTCCCAAGGATTTCTTGTGAGTTATTTTTAGAATTGAAAAGTTTTTGTTATGTTAACAATTATTAATGACATTTGATTTAAAAATAAAATTAAAAATTTGAGGTTTTTCAATTAATAATGAATATTTTCCCAAGGATTTCTTGTGAGTTATTTTTAGAATTGAAAAGTTTTTGTTATGTTAACAATTATTAATGAAATTTTATTTAAAAATAAAATTAAAAATTTGTATAAAAAAGTGGAATTGAAAGATATAAATTTTTTTTATTGATATGATATAGTTTTACTAATACAGATGTAATATACAGGGTGTTCAAAAAGTATCAAAACAAAAAATATTAAAAAAGGGAAATTTTGAATTTTTTTTACAAAAATTCCAACAGTTTTAAATATTTGACCGTTTACGTAGATTTTAAACACGCTGTATATTTTTAGCATATGTAAAATAATGAGACGAGACGATTATAATATTAAAGGGAACAATAATTTGTTATTAAGTTATTAAGTCAATTTGATACAAAACTCATAATGATACGCAGTAAAAATGAGTCCATTAGGTTTTTTCTGTGAATATAAAAATTGCATCATCACATCAAGTTAAATAAAACATTCGGATATATATTTCTTATACGGTGACATGGCATATGATTAAAATATTCCCATCAGGAAAAACAATGAAGATTAGAAGTACTTAATGAGAAGTTGGCCTTAATTTCTCTAAACATGCAAGACGCTCGTCTCAATTAAGTTCGTTGAACGAAAAACGACAAGTGTTTTGTCATGAGACTAATTTTTGGTCTCGTTTGTTAGCGCAGGGGTCACTGATAAATAAAACTAATGATCATCCCACACCTGAAGGGACAAAACGACTTGTACAATAACATGTCTCACTTCCCTCGTAACCAGAAGTGTTTATCTATTTGTAAAATGAGGACAAACTAAACCAACAGCAAACTTAGAAAGTCAACTATATGGAAGAGAGAAAGATAAAATAATGAATGGTGTTTAGCTATCTTCATTTTCATCTTTCTGAAAAGTATCTGTAAACGTTTCATAAGAGTCTATTACCTTTTTAAACACTGGGTTTTAAAATCCCCCTTGAGCTTCGCAAGGCTGAAACGCTTCAAGGCTTCCAGAGCCTGCCGGCACGCAGATAAGTAGATAACCGAGTACGTGACTACCTGTGTATACATTTACTGTGCTTCACGATCCCGGGTCACGTGCAGGTGTTTGTCTTTGGACTTACAACGTGGTCAGCACTTGGGTTTTATACCTTTGGCTCAAAAGGACGCGAACGGGATTACGTTCTGAAAATATCGCGTTATATTCAATTTCCTCGTAAACTATATATATAATACAGAGGCAAAGAACAATTTTCAATTCCTCTCTCTCTCTCTCTCTCTCTTTGTGTTGCCCATACGAACCATTGAAATTAAACTTGGCTTATTCCGCTTACAGATAAGAGAATATCGTTTTTTTTTTTTTTATATAAATTCACCTCGTGAGATGAGAAAAAAAAAGAGGAAAAATTATTTAAATGTTTCAAAACTCGTGGAGAGATAAAATTTTATTAATTGAATTTGAATAGAGAGTCTCGATGAATGTGAATAAAAATTATATAATTGCGATTGAAATTGCTATTATGGAGATGGAAAAAAATTTTTGCAAAAATTACTGCGACCTTTTGCGAAAATTTAGTAAGTTAATGTTACACTTGAGGCGAGAGAGAAAAGGAATTATGATCAAAAGCCGATAATGATCTGGCTAAATATTGAACCAACTCTCATTGCCAATATTCAGCCAAGATTGAAAACCAAGTCTCAAATTTAATTACTTGGACCGATATTCATCCAAGATTTCAAACATAAAATAATTTCTAACCGAGAATAAAATTTCTTTTATTTATTATAATAATTTAATAATTATTTATTATATATTTTTAATAATTATTTATTATATATTTTTCATAATTATTTATTAAAATTAATTTTTATTATATAATTATATTCTTATTAACAATATAATTATTTACCGTATAATTATAACTAGAACTAAAGATAATTGACTATTGATGATACACTGATACTTATACCCTCTCGAATTCATCTCGTTTACAAACGAGTTCTCATGCCATCTAGGCGGAAATTTACATAATTAAACTGTCACGATATTCAAATTTAATGAAACAAGAAAAGGAACTAAACGTCCAACATTTGAATTTTGAATTATAGCTAAATCTTTTTCATATTCCTATATTTATTAAGATCGTTCCCTTCCACGTGGAAGGGTCAATTTAGGTCGATTTTACAGGTCAGGAGCTAAACTTAATTTTAAAATTTAGTTTAATCACAGGTCAAGTGGTAAACAACCTCAAAATTTAGGTCAATTTCAAAGATCAAGAGGTAAACAGATCAAGAGGTAAACATATCAAAATTTAGGTCATTTTCGCAGGTCAAGAAGTAAATAATATTTAAATTTAGTTCAGTTGTGACTGAACTAAATTCAGCGGTAAACGACGTCAAAATTTAGGTCAATTTCACAGGTTAGGAGGTAAACATAATATTTAAATTTAGTTCAGTCACAGGTCAAGCGGTAAAAATATCAAAATTTAGGTCATTTTCGCAGGTCAAGAAGTAAATAATATTTAAATTTAGTTTAGTAACAGGTCAAGCGATAAACGACGTCAAAATTTAGGTCAATTTCACAGGTCAGGAGGTAAACATAATATTTAAATGTAGGTCAGTCACAGCTATAGCGGTAAACATATCAAAATTTAGGTCATTTTCGCAGGTCAAGAAGTAAATAATATTTAAATTTAGTTCAGTCACAGGTCAAGCGGTAAACGACGTCAAAATTTAGGTCAATTTCACAGGTCAGGAGGTAAACATAATATTTAAATTTAGTTCAGTCACAGGTCAAGCGGTAAACGACGTCAAAATTTAGGTCAATTTCACAGATCAGGAGGTAAATATAATATTAAAATTTAATTCTGTCACAGGTCAAGCTGTAAATAATCTCAGAATTTAGGTCAAGTTTTTGGGTGAATAGAGAAAAGAAACTCAAAATGTAGGTCAAAATTGACAGGTCAAAGGGCGAATATAACCTTAAATAAAGGTTTTGAGAGGTATTTAAATTTTCAAAAATTAAAAATACCAATATGGCGAATAATTTTGAAAAAAAATATTGATCAAATGGTAGAATTTGTTTTAAGCGTTATTATTGAAAAATTTTTAGGTATTTTTGTAAAAATTTCTTTAACTGAAATATTAAATATTTAATATTGATATTATTATTTTCTGGAATTGTGAACGAAAGAGAAAATCTCGCATAATTTTTATCTCACTGAATTATTTGTCCTTTATTGAATACCTTCGAGTTTTCCTTTGTAATAGTTAGCTACATCAGTTGAAATTCGGAATATTTTAGTAAACATCTCAGCTATTCTTGTGAATATTTCAGCCAGGTATATATACAGTAAAGTACACATTGACACACACACACACGCACATACAAAGAGAGAGAGAGAGAGAGAGAGAGAGAAAATATAACGAGAATAATCAATTTATCCTTTTTCTTCTGGGGACGATTACATTTTTTTTTTTTTTGCATATTTCCCTTTTCCACATTTCACGTTTATTCATTTGCATATCTCATAATTGCCTATTTTTTTTCACTCACAACGAATGCATTGCAATGCAAATGATAAACTTTTTTAGTGTCGGGCATTTCATTTTTTTTAATAAACGTTAAAAAGTTGCGTTTGACGTTTTAAAAAAAAAGTGACGGTTTTCTTTTTTTTTTTTTAAATAAAACGTGACATAAAATTTTTTAAACAACTGAATATGTAATAATTTCTAGAAAAATTTTTTGCCATTTCTTTTTTTAACTATATATAAAAATAAATGAATTTTAATCATTAGTGGATATTATGAATATTCAAGTGGGGAATTTGTGTTCTATATATACATATATATATATTGTAGGAAAATAATACAGTGGAAATTGGATTTGAAATTTTGGAAAATTTCATTTTAAACTGATACTGATGGAGGAACTAATGGGTCTGATTTAAGTGGCTAATTCCAGTTTCCGCCGAGGATTATCGTCTTGAAGTGGTTTTCCAATCAAATCTGTACCCAAGTGCCTAGTCTTCGAATCTCTTGAGAATGAATGAGGCACCATTGTTCAGATTGGACTATATACTATTCTACACTAAGGTGTTGAATATAATTGTCCGTACGATGGATTTGGAATATTTGTGTGTATAAAATGCGCAAAATTAAGACAATCCCCGTATTAATGGATTCATTCAAAATCGATATTCCTGAATTTACCGCAGCATTTAGAGAGAATTGTGAAAAATAAAAAAGAAATTTGAAAAGAGAAAAGAATTTCTAATAAAGAATTTAATATCCAATTTTCAAAAAAAAATTCAATTTAAAAAAAAAACAAATTTTTTACCTTATAAACATTCTTTAAATTTGTAAAATCAATTTGTTGCAAAAAGAATAGAAAATAATGTCAATTTTTAAATATATTTAGTTTTTTCTTTAATTATTTGATTTTTGCGACTAAATTTATTTTTCCTAAAACATTGATTAAATAATTTAGAAACAAATTAAAAAATGGTAACAATTTTCTTTAAACAAGTTACGCTATTCTATTTTACAAAAGAAGCCACTGCGAAAATGTATAGAATTTTTTTTTACCAATATTTTCCTGCATTTATTCACCAATTTGTTATAAACAAATTACCGTCAATAAATTATAATAAATTGCCATTACTTGAAAAATTTAACAAACTAGTTATAACTTATTTGAAATTAAATCAATTTATTTAATTTTAATTCAATCAACTTTTTTTAAAAACTAAAAAGTTAATTTGCTAATAAGAAATTAGTATTAACAAATTAGAACAAATTACCATTAATTAACAAATTTAACAAAATTAACTTTAATTAAACTTAAATTAATTACTTTATTTAATTTTAAATAAATTGGATTTTTTTTAAATTGAAAAGTTTATTTGTTTATAACAAGTTCGTATTAACAAATTATAACAAAGTAACATTAATTGAACAACTTAATTTATTCAATTTTCATTTATTTTTAATTTGTTAATTTAATTTTTATTTAATTTTAATTCACTTATTTAATTTTCCTTTAATTATTAAAATCAAAAAGTTCATTTGTTTATAACAAATTAACATTCAAATAAATTTACCATGACAAAGAAGTCGTAGAAACTTTTTTTCGTATAGTGCTTCTTTTTCCTAGAATCAAATATTTGTTTATATTAATATTTATAGACTCGAGTTTGTTTATTTCTTAAAGTGAACATTTCTTATTTTGTTGATAACAAACTATTTCAACAATTTTTATTCAAATATTTAAAAATAATGGTGAATTAGAACAGAATTTTTTTTAGAATATAAACTTTTAGTGTTACTTTTTCCTTGTTTGCAATTTTCAGTCTTTCACCTAAGGAGTGAAAAAAATGCAAAGGACTAATAATTTATAATTTACGCCTATTTGTTTATAATTTGTTATTAACAATTCACCATTTATAAACACAAGTGTCACACATCATTTCTTAGTGATTTTTTCCGTAGAATCGAATAGCGTCATTAGTTTTTCTTTTTTAAAATAATTTACGACAATTTATTTATAATTTTTTATTAACAATTTATCATTTTAAAACACACGTGACGCACAACATTTCGTAGTGTTTTTCCCCATGGAATTGAATAGCGCAATTAGATTTTCCCTAATATCAAAATTTTCCAATTTGTTTATAACAAATTGTCCAGAAAATTGCTTTCTTAAAAAGAAAACGTTTGCAGAAAAAATAATGTTCATTTTGAAAATGGTATATTCCATTATCAAAATGGCATAAATCGAAAGGTTAAAAGAAGAAGGCAATAGACTTCGAAACAAAGTAAGTGCGATGGGAAATTTGTACAATAACAGTTAGTGTCATTGAACAAGAAATAAAAAGCAATGTTTTCACGCTGAATTCACTGTGGAAAAACAACATTGAGAATTTTAAAAAGCGATTCCTTTCTTTGTCTGAATTGAAGAAAGGGAAAAAAATTGCCAAACAAAAGGCGGTCGAGTAAAAATCACAGTTTGCTTTGAACAAATACAAATTTCCTGATCGATCACCGAAAGGTTCGCTTCTCTTTCTCTCTCTCTCTTACTCACTTCTCCCCCTCCTTATTTTCCACCATTGCTAGTTCTCTCCTGATGGAATTCAGAGTCTTTTATTTGTTTCCAGCTCGATGGGAATAAAAATACCCGGGCAACATTCTTCTAATTTCCTTGAGCACCATAGGAGCAATTAGTCGAATACTTTACAGATTGAAATCCTTGTTCGAGGCCTCTTATTCGGCTGAAAATTGGTTCCATTACTTCAAACGCCCTCGAGGATCTTATAAAGTCTCTCTCTCTCTCTCTCTCTTTTCTTTTTCTTTTCTTTTCTTTTTTAAAGTTAAAACTACACGCTGACCCCAGGCACAACGTAGTGTACAAACTAACCATTGACTTTAAGTCACGTGTCCCGAGTAACACGTACCGCAATTCTTCATTCCTTTACCAGTGGCGGCGGCAAAGGCAATGGATAACAAAACTTCTTCTCTCTCTCTCTCTCTCTCTTTCTCTCCCTTTTCGATCCGCCCAGAAAGGACTCAAGATAATTATCTGACGATGTTCCGACGAGCTACCTCTCTCTCGTAGCACCAGAGGCGAAAGGTATGATAAAATGAAACAGAAAAGAAAAAGATCTATGATCTTATGGTAACGATATATGAGATTCAACAAAGAATAGGATGCTTTTAAAATGTTTTTATCTTATAAGGATCATTACGTTTAACGGTTCACCATATGCTGGATACTTCTTCCTGCTTTTTTCTCTCTAATGTTTCGGATTATAGCCCTCTCAAACCATAGAGAGGTGTGTGTATAGTATACACGTTCGTTTTGATATATCGATCCAAAGGGGGATGTTTGAAAAATGGTGTAATCATCGGCGCCATAAGGAGACATATTTTGGCTTTTTTTCAAATCTAATTAACCGACATAATTTTCAACAATTCGATGTGATTCCCATACCTAATAATTCACCTCCTTTTAATAATTACATTTTAATAATGGGTTTTCAAAATTTTTCATTTTCCATTTCCCATTGAGTTCAGGAATTAAAATTAAACAAAAACTTTTCACAAAAATATTACATTTTACAAGAGTAATTGTTATTTTTAATATTCAATATTTTTGTTGAAATAACAATACTGAATTTTTGTAAAATGTGTAACATTTTTATGAAAATTTTTGCTTTATTTTGATACCGACATTTATTATTTAATTAAATTCCATTTTTTTCCCCCAAAATTTTCTTTACTAATTTTATCCATCACGATGAAATTTTAACTGGCGGATTAAAAATAATTTCTCTGCCAAAAACCATTGAGTGGAAAATTTTTATCCTTTTTTTTAAAAAAATATTACAGACTGGGAAAAAACTAAACGAATTAAACATTCAATGCTATAAAAGAGAAAAAAATTTATATTAATTTCAATATGTTTGAGAATTAAAATTAATAACGGAAATTGTGAATAATTTGATACTCTTCCGTTATATAGATTTCAATTAAAGAAGATATGACGATTTTTTAATAAAAAAAATATTAATAATTCAACCGGAAATTAACTTAAATACAAAATTTCAAATCAAATAAGAAATTTGAAAATCAAGAAACAATTTTTTGTCATTGGGATTAATTTTTAATTTTATTGTAATGAATAAATAATAAATAAGTAAACTAATAATAATAATGATAATAATAATAATAATAATAATAATAATCAAAATAATAATAATAAATTGTAACTTAATAATTATATTGGCAATCATTAAAAAATTTTTTTCAACCAAACATAAAATTAATTTTATTTGCAATAATAATAATTATAATATTATTATTATTGTATTATTATTTACAATTTAATTATTAACCATATTAAAACTAAAAGTAATCATAATATAATCTCAAGCTGTCCGTGAGTCTTATACCTTGTCCACTCCATCTCGTTTACGAGCGAGTTTTCATGCCATCTAGGCGGGAATTTACAAAATTATACTGGCGCGAAATTCAAATTTTATAACACAAAAAACAGAATTAAAATAACTCTCGGCTTAATAATAATAATAAATTGCAAATCATGGTTTCTTTTAAATTACAAATTAAGATTAAAATATAAAATTTAATTTTGGTTTTAATTTTAATTTTTGCATAGTTGGCAATATTTTGTCAATAATAGTTCAAAATTTTTATGTTTAAAAAATATTTATGTCTTGTCCATTGTCTTTTTGTCATTGTATTTTTCTTTTTGGACCAAGGTTCAAAATTTTCAAAATCTGTTTGTTTTTTCGTTTTTATAATATATAAAAGGGAAATAATTTCATTTAGAGAAAACTATTTACACAAAGCAAATGTATTATATTCGTATATAATATTCAAATATTCACGATATTTCCCATTGGCTTTTAATTTTCATTATTCTATTACAGAAAAAAAAATTGTTTTCTTTTTCAATAAACAAGCAAAAATGTTGCTTTCAAAAATCACGTTCTTTTAAAAATTGTTTGTATTGTTATTGATTCACTCCTTTGTTTTCAGAGTTATTTCATCATATATTGGTCGCGTTTACAGTTTTTCGATATTATTTCAATGATGATACAAATTTCAATAATCCATATTTCATTCGCAGAATAATTCTAATAAAACTCATCAAAATCGGATGATGTGTCACAGTTCAACGACAATTCATATTTGCGGGGAAAAATTATTGTTCCAATACTTATTGTTATTATCTCCCATTATTGTTGAATTAAATCAAAACGAATGATATTTTCCTTTTCACAAAATATATATTTCTATATATATTGAGGGTGATTTCGTTTTATATTCATTTTCTGTAATATTCATTCATTTTTATTGGTTAATAAAAGTTCTTCTATTTTAAGTTATAAGCTTTAAATAAAAATTATTTAACAAAAGGAACAAAATCAAAATTCAGTGAATAAAGCGAGTAAATAAAGTTCCGCAATTGAATAATTAAAAATCATCATTTATTATTTGAAAAATACTCGAAATATTCTCAAATGAAAAAAAAATGAAACACCCTTAATATTTTCTTCTTAAAATGAAAATATAATATGTTTTTACAAAGAAGGGGGAAGAATTTTTTGGAAAAAAAAATTATTTATCACAGGACACAGCTGATCGGAAATACATCGAAAGTGAGAATTTTGAGAAAATTATTCTTTGACCAGGGGAAAGGGAGGAGAAAAGGGGTATATATACCAGACGAGATAAATGATACTGAATTCTTAATTGAGTCGCAAACACAGGAAATACGTTTCACCCTCGCGATCATTTTGGCGTTTATGGTAGATTGAAGTTACACACATTAGTCGATAACTGAGTAACTTCGAGTGGTTTGAGTAAATGGTTCGTACATACAAGGCAAAAACGATTAAGTCAATACCGTGTACAAATAGTAGGGTAATTACACGAAATGTAAGTTTGGTACGAGAGCAGAGAATTTACCTTGAAACTAGAAGGTTTAGTTTCTCACTTGAGCTCTGTTGTTAAACTTTTGACGGGCGAATATTGAGAAAGTGTTTGAGGTGAGGTTTTTTTTCCTTTTTTTTCCCCCTTTTTATATTTTTGTTGAATAAAAATTTTCCGTTGAAAATAATTTTCAACCATTTGAAAATTTATTGAATGTTTTAATTATTCAGCACTTTTTTATTTACAGAGAGAAAAAAGTGGATGTTCTTTTAAGATATAGGAATGAAATTATTTAAGTTTTAAAAGTAAGTTTAGTATATTATAATTTTGAAATTAATTTTGTGTGAGAAATATCGTATGGTTACTTATTTTATTTTACAAAGGAAAGGGGAAATTCTGATCTATTTGGGATTTAATTTTCAAGAACCAGGGGTTGATTTGAATATTTGTGTTGATTGTGATATTTCACATCCCACATCCTACTTCCTATGTTCCACTTCTTACGTCACAGTTATTAGTTCTCATATCCCACTTCTCAGTTCCTACATCCCACTTGTCAATTTCTACATTCAACTTCTCACTCCTTCTTCCAATTTCCACTTCCCATGTCCCACTTCACTGTTCCCACATTTCAATTCCTATATTAAACTTCTCACTTCCTTCATTCCAAATCCCACTACCCATATCCTACTTCACAGTTCCCACATTTCAATTCCTATGTTCAACTTTTCAATTCATTTATTCCAATTTCCACTTCCCACTTTTCAATTCCTATGTTCGACTTCTCAATTCATTTGTTCCAATTTCCACTTCCCACTTCTCAGATCCCACATCCCATTTTTCAATTCCTATATTCCTATATTATCTTATTTTTACCACTATTAATTAATATATCCTATATTCCTATATTCATTTATTCCAATTTTAATTTCCCATATCCCACTTCTCAGATCCCACACCCCATTTTTCAATTCCTATATTCCTATATTATCTTATTTTTACCACTATTAATTAATATATCCTATATTCCTATATTCATTTATTCCAATTTTAATTTCCCATATCCCACATCCAATTCTTCAATTCCTATATTCAACTTCTCAATTCATTTATTCCAATTTTAATTTCCCATATCCCACTTCCCACTTAATACACTCCAATTCCCTCTTCTTTCATCACAAATTCACTTCTAATATCCCACCTATTATTTTCCACATCCCAAATTTAACTTTCCTAATCCCACTTCTCAATTCTTACTTCCTACATTCCAATTTCTACTTCTCACATCCCATTGTTTACTTTCTAGATCCCACTTTTCATTTCCTACATTTAATTTCCTTCATATGGGATACGGGTATAAAAAAATGCCCACTTCATGCCTCCCACTTGCAAATTTTAGAATATGAAAATTAATGTAAGAATTAGTTGTGAGATAATTAAATAAAAATGAAATTTTGAAAAAACTAGATGAAGGATAATGAAATTTAGGATATAGTTTGTGAAAAATAAAAGTAGGATATTGAAAGAGGAAAGTGGAAAATGAAAAATAAGATGTGTGAAGTGGGATGTGGAGAATGAAGTAAAAAATGAAAAGTGGGATAACGGAAGTGGAATATATAAAGTGAAAATAGAATAAGAAAGTGCAAAGTAAGAAGTGGGATATGAAAAGTAAAGCTGTGAAGTGGGACACGTGAAGTAGAAATTAGAATGTGGGAACTGAGAAGTGAAATAATTGTAGTAAAAAATATACTGAAGAAAAAAGAAGATATGGGATGTGGGAAAGAAATATATGAAGTAGAAATGGAATAATGAAAAGAGAAGTGGCACATGTGCAGTGGGAACTGGAATATGGGAAGTAGAATATAGTTAAATAGGAAGTAAAAATGGAAATGTGTGAATTGGAAAATAAAATGAGGAATTGAACAGTTGGATGTGAGAAGTAAATATGGGAATAAATACATGTGAAGTGGCGATTGGAAAGTGGGAAGAGAGAAGTAGAATATTGAAGAGTAGAAGGTAAAACGTGGGATGTGTGAAGTATAAAATGAAATGTGGAATTGAGAAGTAGTCTATGGGAAATGTGAAGTGGAAATTTGAATGTAGGAAGTGGAAGTAGAACATAGAGAAGTGGAGAGTAAAATGTGGGACGTGTGAAGTGGAAAATGAAATGTGAAATTGAGAAGTAGTTTATGGGAAATATGAAGTGGAAATTTAAATGTAGGAAGTAGAAGTAGAACATAGAGAAGTGGAGAGTAAAATGTGGGATGTGTGAAGTGGAAAATGAAATGTGGATTTGAAAAGTAGTCTATGGGAAATGTGAAGTAGAACATGTGAAGTGGAAATCGGAATATGGGATGTGAGAAGTGGGGCAAAAGAAGTAGAAAATAGAATGTAGAAGTCAGAAGTAGAACATAGGAAAAGGAAAGTGGGATATGTGAGGTGGAAAATAGAATGTGAAACTGCGAAGTGTGATATAAGAAGTGGAAACTGTGATAATTAATAATTAAATTCAGGATATAATTTTTCCAGTAAATATTTCACAAATTTTCTCACCAATAAGAAACCATTTAACTTTTCACCTAAAAACTTTTTATAATACGAGAAAAGTTTAATTGAAAACGTTTGGAAAAATGTTTTTGCAATATTTTCTGTTTGCCACTCTACGATATATATATATATATATATATATATATATTGTTGAATGTTTTAGACCTTTTTAGTTTTTACAAAAAAGTTTCTACAACGAAAAAGGAAATTCTTGCGCTCTCGGGCACACTATTCCGATATAAAGCATTATTTTTATTTTTCAAAACTTTCACGAAATGTTCTCCAATTTTCTAGAATATTGAACAACATATAAAATTTAGAATATTCTAGAATGATTTCAAAACTTTTTTTTAGAAAACGTACAAACTTCTGTTTCAGATTATATATATCTATATATGTATATGTAGAACTTTACTGGGAAATTCTTTCATCGTTTCTGTATGTCAATTCGATGAACACAAGATAAAAATATAATTTCTCTTTTCAAAACACTGGAAAATTTTTAACATTGCGAATTTATTTTCTGACATTTTGATTTTTAGTTTTTCATTCGTTTCTAAACGAATTTATAGTAGTTCTAGTAGAAAATAGTTCTACTATGAAAATATTGTTTCCAACTCGTTTTTAAAGAAAGATTTGCATTTGAATTATGTCAGAATATATTTTCAGATCTTTGATATTTTTTCTGTTGTAAATTTCTCTAACGTTATTGATATATAATTGACATTTGTGAATCATTGACAGAACTAAAAATAAAAAGGAGAAAAAAAAACTTTCTTTAGAAAGGATGTTACTAATTAAAGTAAAATGTTTTTCACTGGCTTATCTCATCGGACAGCTCATTATTTAGACTCGTATTCGACAAGATATTCTCCTCCCTTTTCGCACAACCACCAGCGCGCATTTAGCCAAACCAGCACCGCCACCAAAGAGTGACGTTAAATGATGCTTGCAGGATTCGACTATAAATCCAACAAGACTTTTTTACACCTAGAGATAGGTGTCAAAAACTTGAAGATAAAAATTACAGCTCACGACACCTTAATTTTTCAAATAACGCGGACAATGTCGTTTCAGGATTAGTCCATCTGTCGTGCAAAGAACAGCGCGACGCTCTCGCTTCTGATCGATGGAAAGACATCCGTTTGATCGATACCAACCAGAGAAGCGTGCATCTACTTTTCAAGGGAAAAAAATTTCAAAAAAAAAAAAAAAGAATAATAAAAAATAAAATAAAGGATAAAAAAACCAAGAGTAAGAGAGAGAGAGAGAGAGAGAGAGAGAGAAAGACAGTGCCTTGTTCCACCAACTCGACACACGCGAGAGATGCCAAAACTTTGTCTTATCTAATCTCCATTTTTCCCAATTATTTTATATACATTTATATCATTTCAGATATTAGTAAAGTATTAAAAATGCAGAAAAATTTTGCAATTGTTTTTTTTAATACCAAATGCAAATTTTTGGAAAAATTTCAATTCTAGCATTTTTTGTATTACGCACAGAAAAAAAAGTGTTATTTCTGTTTTAACACCACTTTTGGTGTTAAAATAACACATTTTTCTCCTAGGTTTGAAAAATATATTATGTTATATCATATAATATTATATTATAATAATAATATATAATATATTAATATTAATATATAATACATTAATATTAATATATAATATACAAAAAAATATTATATTTGATAATAGACAAGTAATAAATGGTTATTTGAATCAAATAAATTTTTTTTCAATAATAGAAAACATTAGTTAACTGATGACATTTTTCTCGAAAATTGTATCAACTGACCCGGATTTTTTCCCTTAATGTTTTTTTTTCTCTGAAACTATTTTTTGTATATACTATCATTAAAATAAAAATCATCAAAGACTATTTTTCCTAGTCTATTATTTTCTCTCTCTCTCTCTCTCTCTCTTTTATTTTCTTTTTCCCCTTTTTTTTACTAAACTGCATTTTATTAGTGATTTATGGACAATTATGAAAATAGAGAACCATCTAGAGCATAGTTGAAATAATATTCGTACTTCGTGGAATCGATATTGTACGGGTAACCACGAGCGTATCTAAGATCTTATTATTGCATTGAGAATAACAGTTTGGATAGAAAAAAGTCTAGATGATTGCCGTGATTGCCGTAATGGTGATATCTGTGGAATTTTTACATTCTTATCATGTAAAATGTTCCAATGTCGAAAATAGATTTCCTGGCAAAATTTTTTCATTTCTTTTTCATTTTTTATATTGAATTCTCTCTCTCTCTCTCTCTCTCTCTCTACCTCTATAAATAAACAGAATCCAATATAAAATATGAAAAAATGTTTTAATGTTAGTATTCGACATCGAAAAAAGATTATTCTCAATGTAAGAGGATTTCCCTCATTTTTGAGAAGTTTTCTTATTTATTTTAAATTTATTACAGTAATAAAGTATTCTAAAGAGAGAATTCGCCGAGTATGACGAGCGATAGTACATAATTTCTATTCAAATTACGTTAATTTAAATTTTTTGTTTCGTTCAATTTGAATTTCGCGCCATTATAATACAGTGACTGTGTAACTGACTTTATACTCCATTTGCTCGACATTTTCTGAGCGATGATTTTTGTTCGCCATCTGTCGGACCGCAACGAAATTATAATGGCGCGAAATTCAAATCATAACGCTCAAATATATCATTTTCACTTTATTATATAGAATTTATTTATTTTCTACTTAAAAAATATTATTTATTAAATCAGTTTTTGTTGTTCTTGACATAAAATCAATTTTTGTTTTTCGCGCCAGAACGAGTTTCGTAACTTACCGACAGATGGCAAGAAGGATCATTACCCAAATTTATTTATTCTCTAGTTGAAAAATTTATTATTTAAGTTGCTTTTTATTGCGCTTTACTTAGTTGCACGAAATTTTGCAATTAAATTCAATTATTTCTCCTCGGTAGACATTTTTCTTTCAATTTAATTTTTGAATTTCGCGCCAAAAATTGTAACTTTCGGACAGATGTCAGGAAGCTCGTTTCTCAAAAGCGAGATGAGTCTCTAGAAATTTATTTATACATATACAAACTTTCATAATTGGAGAGATTATTAATATTAATATTAATATAATAATAATATCTCCAATTATGAAAATTTGTATATGTATAAATTTCTAGAGACAGAAATAATATAAGAGAAATGGAATTGTGAGCAACGTAAGAAAAGAGTTGTCTAACTTTATAACGAATATAATCCGATATAATTTCGACAAAGTAGAAAACACGATTAATTAAAATTGAATCAAAGGAAAGAGGGGGTACACACAAACAAACAAAAGAGAACAAAAAAAAGGTATACGTATGTGAGAAGAGTTGCCTTGCGGTTTTTGTTTTCAGTAAACTCTCTCCCTCCCTCTCTCTCTCTCTCTCTCTCTCAAAGTCTAAGAGGATTCAGTGGCGGTTTAAGTTGGTACACGTGAAAGGCAATGGTGGAACTTTAGTCAATTCCTTGGGTAAGTGCATAATATCAAGTTAGATCTTTAGTGCCTCCTCCACAGCATGAAGAAGCAAGTCAAGCTCATTACTCATGAATGTAGAAGTGGAAGCTCACTATCACGTATCAGGTGGAAATCCATTTGAGGAAGGAGGTGAAAGTTGCAACTGTTAGAAATTGGTCGTGCTTTTCGCCATCGATTCCTCAAAAAGAAAAGATAACTCGATTTCAAGGGATCAACCGCAGAAAGCACTAAAAAAGTTTTTTTCTCCCCCTCCCCACTTTCTTTTTTTGTTTCCCTCCTCCTCCTCCCCTCTCCCTTCGAAACTGGCATGCCACTCCCAAACTACCCCTGTTTACACGGAGGCAAACCAGCGTAAGTAACTGTTCGGATTAACAACGCTTGTGTTCACGTTTACACGGCCGGATAAGCCTGTGGCAATGGAAAAAGGGAGAAAACTCGTCCTGGCATCGCGTGGTAACGACAAACGATCGAAAATCAACGAGAAAAAGAACACCTACCAACCGGAAATGGATTTAGCTGATTCCTTTCTTTCAGCCAATTCCGGAATGGTACTTAAACGAGAAAGAGAGAGAGAGAGACAGAGAGAGAGAGAGAGAGAGAGAGAGGAGGAGAAAGGAAGGAGAAAAATAAAGGGAATTGAGTAAAGGGTTTATGTCCTCAAAGACATTACTTTAGCGATGTCAGTTTTCTTGAAAAAAATCCCCTACTGGAATTTTCACGACAGAAGGAAGAAGAAAAAAAAAGAGTACCGGAAAATTATCTCAACTCACGGAAGTTCATTATGGGGACTTGGGATTTTTTTTACTACAGAAAAGTCAATGTTAAAAAAATAATTTTTAAATAACTACTTATTTTCTTGATTTTTATTTTCAGAAAACATTTTTTCGTTGCAAATTGTTTATCTGAGTCTGAAAATATCGAAATTTTCAGCTATGGGTAAAAATTTTGACAATTCTGAACATTTTTACTATTTCCAAAATAAATTTTACTACGTCCAAAGCGAATTTTACTAATGTTACTATAAAATTTACTTTGGAAGAAGTAAAATTTACTCCGGAAATAGTAAAAATTGACAGAAATGCACAGAAATTCCAGAAAGTTCCGGTTTTACTTATTTGTAAATAGTAAAAGTTACTTTATATTTTTTTCCTTGATAAATAAAAATATTAATTTGCTAAAAAAATGCATTTTTGTTTTATTATATACTTCGCGAATTTCTCTATTTTAGTTATCAAAATATATATTTTATAATAATATAAAATATAAATTATTTGTAGTATTTAAAATAGTAAGTAAATATGATAATAATAAAACTAAATGAATAATAACATTAAAAACAATATTTTTTATTATTATAAATAATAATAAATTGTTACTATATTTTTACTGTTATTATAAAAATAAGTTATATAATAATAGTAAAAATAGTAATAATAATCATAATAATAATAATAATAATAATAAATAATTATAAATATAAATTATTATGATAAATTAATATTTCAAACAATAATACTCACGATTTATGGAATTCATTGAAATGCAGTCAATAAAATTACAATAAAATGTTCTCTTACCTGAAACAGAAAAAAAGAAATTGTTAAAAAATTACAATAATTTAATTAGTAATAACTGACTTAAAATTATTAATTGAAAATTACTTCATAAGAAACATTACGATTATTTATAATCATAAAATTCATCAAATTATAATAATCTTGAAAAAAATTTTTTTTTTCAACACCGTTTATTGTAAATAAATAAAAATAAGTAAATTAATCTTTATTTACTCTCCCTGCTTTACACAGGGTTTGAGACTCAATACACACTTTCTACTTAACCTACTACATAGAATTTACTCTTACAGACTAGCGCAACTTAAAACTACCTAATTTTACAGTCTAACTTAATTACTATAAAACAAAAAATTCAAAATTTTTTTCTTAAAAAATAAAAAGAAATGTTTCACGAATATTTTTATAATAATTTTCAACAATGGAAAAAAGTGTTAATGAAATTGTTCAACGAGAACTTTGCCTCTTCATTATATGACAATTTTGTATAGGGAAAAAAAAGCTTTTAAGAACTTTTCTAAAAAGTAAAATTGCACTTTTTTAAGTAAAATGTTAAAGTTGCGTCTTTTTCCCTAGAAAGCATATTTAAAAATAAAAAAAAAAAAAAAACAGAATCAGAATAACAGACTTGAAAACTCAAAACTCACGAGAAAAAAAAAATATATATATATATATGATAATTATATGTATGGAAAAAAACTTTATAATAACGTAAGTTATAGTTTGCAGCTTTATTTAATTTTTTGCGTCTTTTTTTGGTACTTTTCTCCTCTCTCTCTCTCTCTCTCTCTCTCTCTCTCTTTCTCTCCTGCCTTTATTTAAACAGGTATCTAAAATTTGACATATTTTACTATATATATTTTCTTGAAAGTTTGAAAGGATATCCCCAAGCTGGAAGAAAGACTACAATGTACAATATTTTATCTCACAACTGTGGACGTGCGCCCGCTAATTTTAATGAAAAGTTCTTCAACTTTATAAAGGAACTCTGTAATAAAAAGGATGTGTCTTTTTACTTGCAGTGGGAAAACTTACGTAAGGAAAGGAGTAGTGCACCTCGAAACCTTTTGAAACGCTTTCATCCTCAATGCCGATGCCTCGTGAATGAAATAAAAGATAAGAAAAACGCTTTCAAAATGAAAAAAGAGAAAAAAAAAGGAAAACCGTGTACAAGGTTTCAGGGGGAAAAAAAAGGAAGATTTTTTTCCTCCACTGATTCAAATAACATTTTATATATATATATACCTAACTTTTATAAGTCATCTCCCTTTTTGCTGTTTTCAAAACTGTTTCAAGTATTATACTTCATGCAAAATGGGTTTTGTTAAATAATTCCTCACCCCTTGAAACACGTGAGAAGAAATTTATGTCTTTTGTTTCACAGTCTAAACACTCTCTCTCTCTCTCTCTCTCTCTCTCACAATTTGTTTGCCACGTATTTCATAATAGATTTAGTTTTATTATAGTTACGTAATTCATTTACAGGTTATCTAATATATTTACCGGCTACGTAAATGCATTTACTGGGATATTTAATTTGGAAAGTCAAACTCAAGTCAAAAGTTTTGACTTCTCCAAGTAATAATATACTGCTGAGGGCCAAGTGAAACTTTTATTTCAAACAAGGTGGGCAGAATATAACTAAATTCATAAACTTCTCTAGTTACTTGCACTACCAGTTGAAGTTAATTTTTTTTCACCCTTCTCGTGAAAAGAAACAAAAAAAATAATAATAAAAAAAAAATAAAGAAGAGAACGACAAGAGAACGTGTATTTCATTAAAATTACGAGGTGCTTTGTGTATCTTGGTAATTCTTTAAGAATTTTCATTATACGATCCCTGAATATTATCATTTAACAACGAAATTAACGCAGTGTTTACATTTCAATTAATATTGAAATTAAATTTTACTTATCAAGACAAAAAATTATAAAAAAAAAAAAAAATATGAATTTAATTAAAAAGAAACAAAGGGGAAATTATTAATGAAATTCAACTAGTGAAATACATTTTCCAGTAACAAAAAAAATAAGGAAATTTATTGATATTTATATATGTGTTTGTAAAATTGTTGAATGTTTCATCAAGTTTTTTTACAATAAATGTATATGATTGAAATCTCATTCGAACGCAAATTTGAAATGAAACTACCCCGGCGATTGGAAATTTAGACACTAATTGGAAGTTCAATAAACGTATAACCTCAATCGAAACTAAATTGACTATCTGTTCTAGTATCTAAAGAGTACGTTAAAATTTCCATCATGTACAATAATAAATCTATAACTGACACAAGATTTCACAATTAATGTTCATGTTTCGATTTCTGGGAAAATTTTTACGATGATTGTCAATTGTAATTGTGGGTGAAATCACAAAAGCAAATTTATTTGAAAAAAAATGTTGCAGGCCGAATGGGATAAATGATCGATTTGTGAATTTTCTGTTCGGGTTTCGATTCTTCTCAGAGAATAATTTTTCTTTCATTAGGTGATATGTTTTTCAATATTGTTTCTACTTTTTTTACTTCTTTTTTTTCTTCTATTTTTATTTTTTGTTAATATTTGCAAAAAATTTTGCTAAAAATCGTCAAAATATTGTTTTTACGATGATTGTCAATTGTAATTTTTAGGGAAAATTACAAAAGAAAATTTATTTGGAAAAAAATGTTGCAGGCCGAATGGGATAAGTGACCGATTTGTGAATTTCTGTTCGAGGTTCGATTCTTCTCGGAGAATAATTTTTTTCCATTATGTCATATGTTTTTCAATTTTGTTTCTACTTTTTAACTTCTTTTTTTCTTCTATTTTTATTTTTTGTTAATATTGCAAAAAATTTTTGCTAAACACGCCAAAAATTTGTCAAATAAGGTAGAGAAAGAAAAATTTCTAAAATACAAAACTTGAATAGAAAAAGGAGAAATCTTGCTAGGAATGAAAAAAAAAATTAATTAATTTTCTTTTTCCAATTGCGTCAGATGAATAATATGTAAAATAGTAACACAATTGACATGTGCAGAAACTATTTAACTTTTTAATTAATGCTTTTTGCGTTTTCTAATGAGTGTTCGAGTCGGAGTTTTAAAAAGTCTCCTCCCCCGGTCTTTTTTGACAGTTTCTAATGAGAAAGTAAGATAGATTTATGGAAAATGTAACGTCGAGTATTAACTGTTTCATTCAAGATTTATGCGTAAAAGTATTGTATAGCCGTTCAGGGGTGTTGGACGCCCATAGTAAGTTTTAATAATCGAAGAAATATATAACGAGACGAAAAAAAAAGTTTCAGGGAGTAGCGTAACCATGACAGTGTCTGAGAGGACGCGCGTCTTGAGAAAGTTAGGAAAAAAAAAGAAGAATTGAAAAATGAAACAAGTGAAAAGAAAGTTTTACATTTCCGACATTTCACACTTGTACGTTCATTTTAATAGACACCTTGATTTTATATACAGCCCAGATCTGGAATGAACGTCTTTTTCCCTTATTAAAGGTCGTAAAGAAAAAGAAAATCAATACAGGGTCCTTACAAAAGCCCAAGAGAGAAATTTAATTTCAACCCCCACCCACCAGCCATTCCTCTGAAACTTGATTTCATTAGTTTCTTATTTAATTAACCACTTATCTCAATTTGAAAAAATCACGAGGTCATTTTACATTATCGTGAATACAAAATTCGTGAATGTGCGGTTGTACGATTATTCTTTTTCTTAATGCTTCTTCTTTATCCGTTTAACGGAAACCGGAATTTTATTTCAAAAACTGGTCCAACTTTGTTTTTTTTTAAATGGTTCTAAATTAGATATTGAAAAAAAAAAATTATACCAACAAATTTAAATAGAAAAAATTCTTTATACAAATTTTAGAAATTTTATGTTTCTTTAATGAAAAAATATCTTTCAAGGGTATAAAATTCTCTTTACAATTTTAGAAATTAAAAACAAATTTTATAAAATATTGTTTAAAATAAATATAAATAAATTTAAAAATTTATAAATATTTGTTTTATAAATATTTGTTTAGCTTGGAACAAAAAACATATGAACAAATATTTCTGAAGGATAATAAAAATTTTTCATCAAAAAATACAAATTATTTCAACTGTTTATGATGATTCATAATATAATAAGAGTGATAAACGATTTTTACAACTTCATGGAATGAATTTAAAAAAAGAAGAAACTTTTTTAAAAGAAAAAATATGATTCGTTTTTTTTTCTGTAGAGAAAATAAACGATTTCTTATAGTTCTTCAGACAAATCTGGTCATAACTCAAGAATCGTTTACATGTTTGAAAATTCGTACACATAGTGTGAGCTTATGGGAATCTTTATCTCGAGAAGAAAATAAGCATTCACGGGAGAAAAAACAATCTGTAATGGTTAAAGATAGCATCGTAAGCATATTCAGAGAACAAAAAAAAAAATTCTTTGAAAATTCATATATTCGTTTTTTAAACATTTAAAAAAATTTTTCTTACTACAGTGAAAAAATATTTATTTTACTCAAATATAACCGATTACTTGTTTATTATCAAATAAATGTTTACTTGAACCAAATAATTTTTATTAAAAAATCAAATAAGTTGTAAGTGAAATAATAATTTTTTTATTTAAGTCGCAAATACCATTTAATTGACTCAAATAAAATTTATTTGATCGAAATAAATATTTATTTGATTGAAATAAATATTTATTTGATCGAAATAAATATTTATTTGATCGAAATAAATATTTATTTGATCGAAATAAATATTTATTTGATCGAAATAAACATTTATTTGATCGAAATAAATATTTATTTGATAATAGTCAAGTAATTCATTATTTGAATCAAATAAAATTTTTTTAGTGTACTGTACGAACATTTATTGATAGGATCAATGCAAAAATGTTTCTATAGAGTCCACTTATTCATTTACTGATTTTCAACCAAGTTGAAGTCCACAACGTTTATCATCAACGATTCAGAAAAAAATTAATATTTTTTCAAGCGAAAAATAATATTTATTGTTTACAAATTTTTCTTTTCGGAGTTATTGATTTCAAAAATTTGTTTTAGACAAAAATTATGCAATAGAAAAATATTTTTCTTTTAAATCGTTGATCATAAACGTTGTGGACTTCAACGTGGTGATTTTCAGTAAATTTATAAACATAAGATAACAAAATGTTTAAAAAAAAAAGAATTGATTTTCAAAAAACAAGAATGTTAATTTCGACCAAAATGGAAGATTTTCTCTCAATTAAGAAATTGTGAGTGATTTTATATTTTTTTTTTTTTTTTTTTTTGGGGGGGGGGGGATTCAACTAGACCTGTTTCAAAGTGATCTGTGTCGAATGTCAGAATGAAGAAGAGATACATCAATGAAATGTGACAAATATGTTGAAGGGGTTTATAAGCCTGTAACAACAACAAATCATAATGTCCATTCATAACGTAAAATGTCCGGATACTAGCGTATTGCCGGCAAATAAAGGGCGTCGTTCGGTAAGAGTAGTGACCTTTTAATCCATCAAACTTTATGGAAACGTCGAATTCTCCTCTCTCTCTCTCTCTCTCTCTTTCTCAGTGTGTCTGTGTGTGAGTGTGTGTGTGAAAGTGAGATGAAAAAAGTAGCTTTTTGCCGCTCTCGTCTCGGGTATATCCGTAGGCTAAAGGGGAGGTATCGATTTCGACGAGATTTAAGAACGCGTTCGACTAGAGAGATTTATAGCGTCCATTAGTTGTTCTATGTATAGTCTCGCGCGCGCGGGTGTATAGCCAGAAAATCCCATTCTGAAAGCCCTATAAGGTCATGATACGAAATCAAACGAGGGCGCGACAGTACCAAACAAATATATAGCGAGCAAAACTCGCTCCGAACATGGGAGAAATCCGAATATAACCAGAACAAGGAAGAGTAGTTTAAATACATTAACATTCGAATAGGACATGCAAAGGATGTTGACTCAAAGCCCTTTATAAATCCTACTATTTCTTTTCCCATAGAGAGTGAGAGAGAAAGAAAGAAAAAGGCAACGAGTCACTGAGCACTTGCGATATTGAGAACCACCCGTAGTCTTTGTAGAACGATTTTTTTTTTTTTTTTTTATAAAATTCTCCAGCGCCCTTTCGATCCGCAGGAGGGACCTTTTCGATACAGAAAAGTAAATAAAATGACAAGCACGACATCACGGAGTCGTGGCTTCAGATTCTCACGATTTCGCTCAAGAAAGTGACGACTACGACGACGAAGCTTCTACCATTTTTCATAACCAGTATTCGATAAATTCAATTTATTTCTTCCAAAAAGGATAAATTAAAACTAAACAAACGAATTAAAATACAAACAGAGAAAAAATTAACTTTTCGATTATTTTCGACAACAGTCAAAAAGAATGAATTCAAGCACAAGATATATATATCCATCCATATACTATTATATCGAAAATTATAAACGATTCTTTTATCCAAGCTCTCATTTTTTAATAAAACTCTCCTCCCTTTTGCGCAATACAAGGTAACTTCTCTCATAAAGTTTCTTATGATGAAAACAATTTCTTCTTTTTGAAGGAAAGAAAAAAAAATGGAAAAGTTTCTTCTTGAGGAAATAATAGAAATAGTCTACAAATCAAGATGTTTCCGAACAAAGCCGCACGAGAGCGGCAAGGAAAGCAGAGCGAGCATACTTGGCGTAATATCAGGAGAGTGTTTTCAATCCATGCTCTAAATTGAAAGTATTGAATCGAAACTCGCAACAAACACTAATCGTATGTGTGCACAGAACCAGGGAAGTCAGGGGTGTATATATATATGTATACAATACAATTGAACGTCGTTGCGTCGTCTCGCCCGCAATGCAAGACATGGAGAGAAAAAAAAATGTAGAAAAAGGGAAATAAATAAAAAGGGCAACCGCAATATCATGTGCCAGATTGCAGGTCTATCAGCGGCAGTCTGAGCGAGATTGGCACGATTCAGATGAAATGTTTTTTTGTTTTGCGAATGTATATGTATACAGCCAGGAACCAAAGAATTGAAAATTCCAACATATAATATATTTGCGGTTTGGTTTTCTTATGTGGGGAAGACCAGGGCTATTACGGTACATCAGGGAGCAATTGTGGTACAAGTAATTGTTTTTATTTGTAACATTTTTATATGGAATCTGTTCTTTGCTTCTTTTTTAGAAACGAGGCTTTCTTTTTTGGAAAAATTTGTACCAGTAGAGGAAAAAATGTCAGGCAAAATATGAGATTAGATTCTTCCTTCAGTTCTGCTCGTTCTGCTTCTTAACCTCCTTCTTGTATGACTGCTAAAACTTGATTAAATTCTGCTTCTACTTCTTCTATTAGATCTACTTGTTCATCATCTTTGACTTCTACTTCTGCTTCTTCAACTACTACTAAAGCTTCTTTAAATTCTACTTCTGCATCATCTGTTACTTCTACTTCTGCTTCTTATGACTGCTAAAACTTTGTTTAATTTTGTTTCTACATCTTCTTTTCATTCTACTTCTGCTTTTTTTACTACTGCTAATAAATTTTTTAATTATTCTTCTGCTTTTACATCTTCATTTAATTCTACATCCGCATCATCTGTTACTTCTATTTCTGCTTCTACATCTTCTTTAAATCCTACTTCTGCATCTTCTGCATCATCTGACACTTCTGCTTCTTCAACTACTGCTAAAGCTTCTTTAAATTCCACTTCTGCATCATCTGTTCCTTCTACTTCTGCTTCTTGTATGACTGCTAAAACTTTGTTTAATTCTGTTTCCACATCTTCTTTTAATTCAACTTCTGCAACATCTGTAAATTATACTTCTGCTTCTTTTACAACTGCTAATACATTTTTTAATTCTGCTTTTGCTTTTACATCTTCATTTAATTCTACTTCTGCATCATCTGTTACTTGTATTTCTGCTTCTATATCTTCTTTAAATCCTACTTCTGCATCATCTGCCACTTCTGCTTATTTTACTACTGTTAAACCTTCTTTAAATTCCACTTCTGCATCATTTGTTACTTTTACTTCTGCTTCTTGTATGACTGCCAAAACTTTGTTTAATTCTGTTTCTACATCTTCTTTTAATTCTACTTCTGCAACATCTGTAAATTATACTTCTGCTTCTTTTACAACTGCTAATACATTTTTTAATTCTGTTTTTGCTTTTGCTTTTACATCTACATTTAATTCTACTTCTGCATCATCTGTTACTTCCATTTCTACTCCTATATCTTCTTTAAATCCTACTTCTGCATCATCTGCCACTTCTGCTTTTGCTTCTGCTTCTTTTACTACTGCTAAAACTTCTTTTAATTCTGCTTCTGCTTCTAAAACTCCTTTTAATTCTGCTTCTACATCTTCTTTAAATCCTACTTCTGCATAATCTGCATCATCTGCCACTTCAGCTTCTGCTTCTGCTTCTTTTACTACTGCTAAAACGTCTTTTAATTCTGTTTCTACTTCTAAGATTCCTTTTAATTCTGCTTCTACATCTTCTTTATTAATCTTTATTAATTCTTTATTAATTCTTAGTTCTACTTCTGCATCATCTGTTACTTCTACTGATACTTCTTTTACTTCTGCTAATACTTCTTTTAATCCTGCTTATGCTTCTACATTTTCTTTTATTTCTGCTTCTACATATTTTTTAAATTTTACTTCTGCATCATCTACGTAAATTCTACTTCTGCTTCTTTTACTACTGTTAATACTTTTTTAAATCTGCTTCTGCTTCTTTCTTCAGTTTTTTTTTATTACAACTACTGCTTTTTCTGTCAATGCTACTTCTGCTTCTTCTCTTACTACATCTAATACTTCAATTAATTTTTCTCATGCTTTTACTTCTGTTTCTTCTTTAACTTTGAATTTTTCTTCTAATTCTTCTGTTAGTTTTGATTCTTCTCTTACTTTTTCCAGTCCTTCTTCTTCATTTACTTCTGCTTCTTCTTTAAGCACTGTTTCTTCTTCTTTTACTTCTTGTTCTAATTTTTCTTTTACTTCTACTTTTCCTTTAACTTTTACAAACACTTCTATTTTAAATTCTTCTTTTACTTTTTCTCAATGTTTCAAGAATATTGCAGAAAATTCGGTAAATATTGCAAAAAATTTTTGAATAAATTTGCAAAAAGTTTGATAAATTTTTTGTAATGAATTACCATACAGAAAAAAGCAATTTTTATTGAGAGAAAATATTCTTTTCTTCTTCTTCTTCTTCTTCTTTAGTTTTATATGTTCTTCTCTGTTAAATAATTAAGAGAAAAATGTTTACTGAAGAATATTCGAAAAATTTGAGAAATTTCGTTTTCGAATATACAGTTTTAGTTTAGATTTTTAATTTTGTTTACTCGAGATCTGTTCATATAATATAGCGACACTCCACTTGATATTCTCCATGACGCGACGGGTCAAATTTCTAAACAAAAGTGCTCGCAAGCAAAGCTTAAACACATGGCCCATATTTCCAAGGAATATATTTAACATCCTCTGTAAACAAGGATATTGCCTTTTAAAAGCAGATTTTTTTCCGCCCCTTAGAAGGAAACATCAGCGAAGAAATATATTTCACTTGAGATAATAATAAAAATTATAATTAACGAAACTTTATATTTTATGTAATTTTAAATGAGCGATAGTTTAAATGAGACGTAAAATTGGAAGAAAAAGATGAAGAAAAAAAAGTAGCTTTGTAATGACTGTTGCTGTAATATTTTTATTAAATATTTCCTTTTTTTCCAAACTCAAAGAAATTTCTACATCGCTAAACGCAGTCAAAGAAGATTTTGATTTATATAAAAGTGGTTGCCCCTTTGACTCAATAGCATGTCTTTGGAATGAACAGAAGTTTTTTTTTTTTTTCTTTTTAATAAAAGTGTAGAACTTCTTTAAAAGGGGTAAAATTTTACTTCCGTGGCACTTCTCGTAGTCGTTTTTTAAAAAATGAATTTAATAACAGATGTAATCATTTTTAGCATAATATTTCACAAGTATTAATTTTTTGTATTCCCCTCTAATGAACAATTAAAATATTTATTCATTAAATTTACTGAATCAATATAATTTGCGAATAAATTAAATTTCCCATAGAGCTAAATTATATTATAATTTCAATTATAATCAATTCGGAATAATTCAAATTCAGGGAGATTATAAATCTCATTATAGAATCACTGCGTGGCAATTGTCGGAAATTATGGCAAATAATAATTTTATATCATTATTATGAAATTTCTCTCTCTAATATTTCTTTCATTTCGAAATGAATTAATATACAGAAATTTTCCTTTTCAAAAAATTATTGTTCTACTGTAGTTGAAAATAAATAAAAAATTTTTCCCTTTTCAGGAAACAAAATTTTTTTTTCTATTTTGTAAAAAAACTTTTTGGAATTTTATATAAAAAAAATTCGTTCTCCATTTGTATGACTTATCTTCACTTGATTGAATTGAGTTCAATTAATCGCGTATTTATAGAATTTCGATATTTTTTGAAAAATTCGTTTCAAAGTATTTTTTTTTTTTGGTTTTTCCCCAAATATTATCTCTTTTATATTGAGAAAATGCGGCGCAACATCTGTTGAATGAAACAAATCTTCGAAATCTGTTTCAATTTAAATATATTTGAAAACAAAAGAAGAAAATAAATAAATCTACAGTATTTTTAGGCTTAAAAGGGATTTGTCATGGAGGATGTAAATTGATATCGTCTGGCGTTGATATTTTATGTGAATGAAAAAGAAAGAAAAAAAAAATGGAAAACGAGAGGAGAAAGAAAAAAAAAACTGAAATCCAAAGCTCATTTGTTGCGAACTGAATCCCATATTTTATAGGTCGATAAAAATCAGTACAGTTAAATCGCGTGCGTCTATTCTGTCTATATACAGCATCCAATGCAAGTAGTAAATGTTTCGAAATATGAAATTTTCCCAATTTTTAAAACTATATTTTCAATTTAATTCTTTGTTTCCATTTTTTGATGCTTTATTCTTTTTTTCATTTTGTAGTCTTCACTGAGGGTATTATGACATTAAAAACGTGTTTTTTTTTCTATTTCGAAACAATTCAAATCCTCCCCCCAAAAAAAAAAAATCTCACGTGTATTGAAAACAGTTAAACAATGCTAAATTTTATTTAAAAAATAATATTCAAAATAAATGAAAATACTCACTGCAAATACAAATTTTCTATTTAAATATTTACAAAAAATTTATAATATTTTCAAAACATTTAACAATATTTATACAATTTTTTGCAATATTCTGAAATATAAAAAAAAGAATCAAAGCTAATAGAATAAAAAATCACATGTAGCAGCAGAAGCAGAAGTAATAGAAGAAGCGTTTCTAAAAGAAGAAACGGAACTAAAGGAAAAATTAAAAGCAGAAGTAAAAGAAGAAGCAGATGAACTAAAAGAGAAAATTGCGAGCAGAAGTAGAACTAAGAAAAACTGTTGAAGAAGAAGTAAAAGGTAAGGGAATTTTTAAAGAAGTTCATATAGAATTAAAATGAGAAGCAGAATTAAAAGAAG
>JUFY01035616.1:0-11375 GCA_001855655.1 Leptopilina clavipes
AAAGTGAAAGTCGAAGTAGAAGTGAAAATTAAGAGAAGTGGAATCAAAAGTGAAAGTGGAAGTGTAAGTAGAAGTGAAAATTAAGAAAAGTGGAATTGGAAGTAGAAGTGAAAATAAAGAAAAGTGGAATCAAAAGTGGAAGTAGAAGTGAAAATTAAGAAAAGTGAAAGTGAAAGTGGAAGTGGAAGTAGAAGTGAAAATTAAGAAAAGTGGAATCAAAAGTGAAAGTGGAAGTAGAAGTGAAAATTAAGAAAAGTGGAATCAAAAGTGAAAGTGGAAGTAGAAGTGAAAATTAAGAAAAGTGGAATCAAAAGTGAGTGGAAGTGGAAGTAGAAGTGAAAATTAAGAAAAGTGGAATCAAAAGTGAAAGTGGAAGTAGAAGTGAAAATTAAGAAAAGTGGAATCAAAAGTGAAAGTGGAAGTGGAAGTAGAAGTGAAAATTAAGAAAAGTGGAATCAAAAGTGAAAGTGGAAGTAGAAGTGAAAATTAAGAAAAGTGGAATCAAAAGTGAAAGTGGAAGTGGAAGTAGAAGTGAAAATTAAGAAAAGTGGAATCAAAAGTGGAAGTGGAAGTGGAAGTCGAAGACGAAGTCAAAGTGAAGTGAAATTACATAATTGACTCCCTGTTACGAAATTTTTAGTAGGACACTAATTGGGACATTTGCCTTATTTACAATTCTTTTAGCTCAGTGGACGCATTTTGGAGCTGCAAGTTTATATTTTCGATTTACAAATTGAAAAAATCGTTTTTAACAAATCCATCACTAAGAGAATAAATGAAATCAGAATTGTCCAGTTCTCAGTTTATATTTATGGGGTATTTAGTGAGGAACAAATAGTGGTCAGGATTCTTCAAACTCCGGGACTTATCGTTCAACTAGGAACAGGAGGTTGCCATGGAGACTTGTCTCGAGTCCCCCGGCGAGTGCGGAGGTACTTTTGCGACGCCTCTAGACTATACAATGACATTCCACGCTTCGTAAATATCTATATATATTTGTATTCTGCATGCTTCCACAGACCGCAACCAAATTCCACGCGATATTCTCCAAAATGTTTAGCAGCTCGTTAGAAACCTCGAGCTACAAGTGTGTTGTGGAGTCCACTTTCGTTTAAAATGTCTTGGGAATAACACACCAAATTCAATCCTAAAGTTACTTTCCCAATTGTCAAGACCATCCTTAGTGCAAAAGCATGTATTGTCCCAAATGAATCTATTGTTCAACTAGAACAAAATTCCGTCAAAAAAAGTTTTGACTTTTTTAAAAAAATTTTTTACTATTTTTTATTATCTTTTAAAAAAATCTGGAAATTTTAAAGATGAGGGAATATAATTTTAAGAGGACACGACTGTAGAGGATGGAGAGAGGTCGTTCGTGTCGTCGTCCGGGTCGGTACTCTTTCCCCTTTGGGTAAATATTCATATATTTCGAGTGGCTCGGGCAGCCGGAAAAGCAGGTCGACTGGCTGGAGTCTCTCTCTGCATAAAGTGAATCCCATGCAATTGTGCGAACATTGAATAGGACTTTTAACGTGTCGAAACACGTATAAGTATAAAGACGGCAAAATCGACCGCAACAATGATTATTTTCCCAATAAGTCAATTTTTCAACAATTTATATTTTCAAACAAAAAATCACAAATTCTTATATCTGTAATGAAAGGAGAAAATTTAACAACATAGGGGAGAGTGGGGCTGGTTGAACCACGGGACAAGATGCACCATACGAGATATTTCACACATTTCTATGAACTTTAGATCGTTGATCACAGAGCGTTTGATAATATAGAGCGTTGATAATATATGAAATTGTTAATATTGTAAAAGTTATTAGTTTTTTAAAAAAGTGGTGCAACTAGCCCCACTCTCCCCTATATCATCGAGTCAAGATCGAAATTGTGATCGTTAGTAAAGTGAAATATTGTAATTTTCCTAATTTTAGACGAAATCTTTTTAAGTTAATTAAGAGTGGAGGGGAAATTCTAAACAAATAGATAGAAATCGAGCACCTGGGAGAAGGGAAATTGAAATTGTTCGCAAGCAGCAAAACGCCAGGGAATGAATGTACAGGAGGGACAATCAAGATAGGGACCAGTTGCGCGCATGTCTGACCGAAACTTTTCCAATCTACTTAAAGAAGACAGTGGGAAAGACGTCTCCAGTCCTCACACACTCAATCGGATTAAGCAGTAAGACACCGTGAGATTTTCAAATAAAAATACAATTCACACAAAACTGTAAGAAAAAGCAATAAAATTTAAATTCCGAAACAAAGGTGTCATCCTTTCTTATATTCCCTTTGGACAATTTTTATATTTCCAGGTCACATTTTATTGTTTTGCATTTCAAAGAAGTATTTATTCTAAAATTCAAAGAAAAATGAAATTCTTTCACTAAAACAAAATTTTTAATTTAATTTTTAGTTTTAAAAAAAGAATTTTAGAATTTGTTGTGCTATTTTTTTCTATGATCAGAAATAAAATTGAAGAAAACTATATGAAAAATATGTCTAAAGTGTTGCGGAGAAAATAAATGTCGCAATGAAAGGGAAAATTTAATAAGAACACTTTTCATTCGTTCGTTTATCGTGGACGCATGTTATCGAAAATGTATTTGGCCTTTAACCTGAGACGAAATCCCGAGAGCGAAATCCTCTATCGTCTTGTAAAAATATAGATATATATCGTCGTTCGTACAAATATGATAGAGAAGCCAAGGCTTTCGTTTACCCGTCGGCTTCTCGACTTTATTCTGCCCAGCTCGCTATTTCTAACTTTCAAGAGGTCGATTCAAGACACAAGCAAAAGGGACGTGAAAAAAAGGTCATACTTAGGTACATGTTTCTAAACTGGAAAAAATCTATTGATTTTCAGTCGATTGCTTATTTATATAAAAATAAAGAATTTCTAAAATAAACATCACTGTAAACTTAAAAATATTAAATTTATACCAAAAGTATCAATTTGATACCAAATAGTATCAAATTTATACTAAAAGTATCAAATTCCAAAAATTTGGAATCAATTTGATACTTATGGTATCAATTTGATACTTTTAAATTTACAGTGTATAAAATTCTGAATATTAAAAAATGCATAATTTTATTTTCATTAAAATGAAGAAAATGACTTTAAAGAGCTAAGAGTGTTTAATTTTGACGACCAATTACTTTTGCTATCTCGGAGAGAATTTTTAACGACACTTTTTTATAGCGACGCACTAAAAGTAAGAAAATTAAAATGTCCCCCAGTTTCCTTAGAATTACGTGAAAACAGTGTTAAACGGAGGTTATAATTTCCTGAAAACAGCATATTTGGAGAATATTTTTTAATTTAACAACATTTTTAAATATTATCACTATTTTTTTGAAAATATATATATATAAATATTCCAAATAAAATTTTGACAATAGGATAATTTTCTTCTTTTTGCAAATAAATTCAACAGGTGAGAAAATTTAGGGGAGACAATAGTTATTATTAGTGTCCAAAATCTAGTAACTTTTCTTCTAATTTTAACTACAAAAGTCACTAGACTCTTAGGAAGGTTAGTTACTCAGCAAAAACAGTCACTAGAGTGACGAAACTCTAGTAACTTTTTCGTTTAATTGTAACAAGAAAAGTCAATAGATTTTTAGAAAATTTAGTTACTCAACAAAGCAGTCACTAGAGTGACGAAACTCTAGTAACTTTTTCCTTTAATTTTAACAACAAGAGTCAATAGATTTTTAGAAAATTTAATTACTTAACAATTAAGTCACTAGAGTGATGAAACTCTAGTAACTTTTTCGTTTAATTTTAACAACAAAAGTCAATAGATTTTCAGAAATTTTAGTTACTCAACAAAGCAGTCACTAGAGTGACGAAACTCTAGTCACTTTTTCGTTTTATTTTAACAAGAAAAGTCACTAGAGTTTCAGAAAATTTAGTTACTCAACAAAATAGTTGAAACTTATTTATTTCTACAAAAAATAGGGGAATTGAGTAAAAAAAGGGGGTAAAGAGGAAATATATTTATAAAATAGGGGAGTAAAAGGGAATTTTCTAAAATATTGAGGAAAATAGGGGAATAGGGGAAGCGCTGTGAAGCTTGCAAAGAGTTTTCATTTTACACAATTTTTATTTAACCAACTTTTTAAATGTTAAATTCGGTGAAATTAATTTTCGTTAAAATAAAAAGTTAGTTAAATAGAAAATGGGTAAAATGAAAATTCTTTTTAATGTTAAATTCGGTTAAATTAAATTTTGTTAAAATAAAAAGTTAGTTAAATAGAAAATGGGTAAAATATACATATCTGAAAAAATGAAAATTCTGTTAAATTTTAATTCGGTGACTCAATATTATGTTAGTTAATATGATCAAACAAATTAAGAGTTAAATTCTAGATTTTCTCCAAAACTGTGTCAACTGCACCTAGTCTCCCCTACCTAATGTAAAAATTATCGGACTCAAAGATATTAATGTAATTTTTTCGGAATAATCAAACATAAAAAGTTGCGTCATTAACGGTCTTTTTGCATATTTTTTCCCCCTTCCAATTGCTGCTTTTCAGGAAACTTGATATTCTGTATATATATATATATATATGAAGAGGAAATTCCGCTTTTCGAGATCCCGTTGCTTTAATCGGCTTGCGACACTTCCGGTTCTTCTTGAAACTCTCATGATTTCAGAATGCTCGCTGTACTGATTAAAACTCACTAGCCAGGATTTTGAGAGACTGAACAAAACTTTCGAGAGAGAAAACTTATTCAGCCAGTTGGTAGTTGTCAACTCTCTCTATTATAAAGAAATAAAATATCTCATAAAATCGGGGCTTTCAAGAATAACAACCAAAAGCAATAAGTAACAATTAAACAACAGTGCTAATCTACATTTCACGTCATTACACCTAGAGAAAAGATATATATTTGATTCAGAGCCTACTAAACAATTTATTTGATTCAAATAAAACATTTCTCTGGGTGTAATAAACGATATCTTCAAATTAAAACTAAAAAAAAGATTAGTGCTTTTTTGTAAACATCGATAAGTCCGAATAAATTTTTGACTATCTCTGTTCAAAATAAAGCCGTGAAAATTTATCGCAAATTTCCAGCTTGAGCAAATATAATAATGTATAAACCATAACGTGTATGTAGATTTTTCCTACATGATCTCGATATATATGTAATAAATTTACCACCGATTCTCCTTTTTTCGAATATTGTCTCGATAACATTGTTTAATAAAAATAAAAAAATAAATAAAAAAAAAAAACAACAGTATACAAATAATTTTGTAAAAATGTTCACAAATAGCCCCAAAAGCTGTTCAACAAGAAAACATTTTTTTTTTCGAATTTCGCAATAAAATATTATGTGTCATAAAAAATATATAAAATAAACAGAAACTTTTTCCGCATGTTAGAGATGCGAATTGAACAAAATGAAGAACATATCTATACAATAGAAAGAGAAATTGACCAATTGTCATATTTGAATTGTCTACACGTGTTCTGAAAGATAATATTATATGGGGGGTAAAAAAAATTACAACTGAAATCCCCTATTTCGAAACAGGGAGAATATAAATATCGAAAGAAAATAAAAAGATTCTTTCGATTAAAATTTAGTCCTAACTGAAAATTAAAAAGTCGGGATGGAATAATCTCTTTCGCAGTTTATATATATGATTCCCCTTCGTCACGAACTATTCTGAATATCTCGTAAAATTTAAATGATGAGCCTCAAAATTATCAAAAGCCTTCTCGAAACTGAATATATATTTTGGAAAATTAATATATCAATAATTATTCCACTCGTTACTTTAGCTTCAATTAATATAAACATTGATGATATAATAAATATAGATAAAACAAAATTGAGAGAAATTGCGAAAAACAATGTTATGAGTGGAGAAAATACAAACGGGAGATGAAAGAATAAATAGAGAAATTGGCACAATAGTCACTTGATCGCAAATTCATTAAAGAATGGCAATATGTGTGTTTATTCGAAAGTAGATATCGACTATCGACTATATCTAGAAATAACTAGAAGGCCACATATACCTCTAGAGAGGAGAGAGATACTCTTTTTCTCTGATCATGAGCTGATTCTAAAGCAGATCTTTGCTAAACTTTGTATATATACACCGTCTTTTTCATCTCGCCCATTTTATTTTGCCTCTAAACATGCTTCATCCATCTATCTATATCGATGTAAATGCAAACTTCATTATAAAAACAACATGGGGTACGCTTCCGATCAATACTTTACATGACTGACACATTCCATGGTTAAATTGCAATTAAAATTACAAGGATAAAAAATTCACCTATTTTAGATATAACACTAGCTAAACGCATTAACAATTTTTAAAATAAGTCGAAAAAAATCGCATTTTTTTAAAAATAGCCAAAAAAAGTCGAAAAAGTCAATATCCGAGGGCTGACTTTGTGGATAACTTGTTTTAACCCATAGTTCGAAAATTTTCCCTTATAAAACTTTCTATGCAACAGTCTTGTTTCGAAAAAAAAAATTTTTTTCTTTTGGTAACAAATCTAAACAAGTATTTGTATTTGTAAAATTTGTCTATTATTTTACGTGTTCAAGATTAAATTGGACTTTGATTTTCTACTGTTTACTAAAATGTAGTTTGTTAGATGAATGAAACTAACTGAAAGGTAAAATAAAAGTAAAAATGAAATAAAAAAATCGATATAAATGAAAAAAAGGGGAAAAACGAATTTCTTTATTTTCCTTTTCAATTTGGACTTTAAACCATTATCCGGCGGTCATCAATCTTTATTTCTCGTATAACTTCAAATTGATAAAATGTCCCTGTCAATTCTAAACTGATTGTGTCTTCAATCAGAATTATTCTATTTCAAATCTTTCTATTTTTATACGAATAGAAACCGATTTTAGAATAATTTCTATGCATAATTCGATCGGATAGGAAAAAATTAATGCAATTAAATTGCAATACAATTTGTTAATCCTATTCAAAACTTACTGTTTCAAAAATATTTTATAAACATTTTGTTAGAATAACTTATTGGATGAAAAATACTATAAATCGCTAAATAAGAAGCTATCTCAAGAATACATAATTTCCCTTTTTTAATAATTCTTTTACAATTGCCTCTCAAAATATGCAGCAAACATTTTTTATTTATTCAATCACGTTTCTAATATTTCAAGGGAACTTGAATCCATTCGCTAATTGGCAACTCAACAAAATCTGACCAACGACGCTTGATTAATTAATTAGTCCAATGAACCCATTGAAACAGCAATTAATCCCAACGGCTCTTTTCAACAATTTATTTTTCCAATTATTTCAATAAATTTTTTAAACAGAAAGCAACGATCTGTAAAATTCGAGATATGTTAAAGAAACGTTTGTAAAAAATTGCTAATAGATCTTTTACTCCCCCTAAAAATAATCAATTTGAAAAAAAGGGGAAAGTATACAGATGTGTTAAATATTTTTTGGATACACGTTTGTCAGGTGATATTTTAGCGAATAGAGGATTTTAATAAAAATTAAGAAACGAATTTAATTACCCAAATAGCAAAACATTTGAACTCAATATTGTGTTAATATTGCATGTCAATATTGCCAATATTGCCTGGTAATGTTAAGGCAATATTGCCTGAACATTTATTAGGTCCGCCTTGTGGCAATATTGCGAGGAAATATTGAGGTAACATTGCCTTGTCATATTAAAAAATATTATAATATAATAATTATTATAATATTATAACAATATAATATATAAATCTAATATATATTATTATAATAATTATTATATTATAATATTTTTTAATATGACGAGGCAATGTTACCTCAATATTTTCTCGTAATGTTGCATCAATATTGTCTGAAAATATTGCGTCAACATTGCTTGGCAATATTGACACAAGGCGGACATAATAAATGTTAAGGCAATATTGCCTCAAAATTGCTTGGCAATATTGGCAATATTACTACGCAATATTGACACAATATTGGGCTCAGATGTTGTGCTATTTGGGTATTAAGTGGTGGTAGAAATAAAGAAAGGATTCAATTTTGAGATGGGATGATGGTGACTTACAGGAACGCGTCACGTAGGAGCAGAGTGATGCCTTGCCAAGTGGAAAACACTCCTTTTCTAAACCAAACCAAGTAGATACTACGAATCCAAGTTCACTGCACCACAGCATCCTGTATAAACACTCATCACACGAGACGATCGAAAATTGCGACAACTATTTCGAAAAATTACTTCTTACACCTCACTGATCCATCACTAACTTGACACCAAGTTTTTTCCAACAACAACACTTTTTCCACTCTTCTCCACGTCATCAGTCTCTAGAATAAAATTACGAAATATTCCACCATTAACATATCTTGGAAGAAGAAGAAGAAATCGAGCCAATGATGAAGTATTTGACAAATTTTTAATCAGGAATAATTTTTCTATAGGATAAACTATAGGACACTATAGGATAAAATTTAAAATGTCAGCAGTTGTAATTAAAGATAATGAATCTTGTTGATTTTCATTCAAAGAAAATTTCTCCAATCACACTACTGCAGTGCATTGTCTTCATTTCAAAGAGCATCTCTCTGGATTTTCCTCCCTATCTCGAACAGCCTGAATCGTTGACCCTTGGAGTGGTAGGTGCTGCTTTCAAGGACAAGCAGTAGATAATCTCTCTGGGGATAAAAGTGGGTTCTTGAGAAACCGCTCAACCTTTGTCTTCATTTTTCCAGAGGGGTAAAGTTTAGGTTGTTGAAAAATCGCTTCTGGTATTTATGTTTACTCTATAATGCGCTAATTTCCCGGAGTGTTCAATCTGTTATCTGGATGTGTAGTCTTCTCAAGGAAGTCCTATTTCGAGTCCTATTTCTTGTACCTTTGTACAAGATCTATTGAGTTCGAAGAAAATTGTTGATTGTTTTCGTATTCCTCCTCCTTGCCTTGATGATGGGGAGTTGAAATAATTTTTAAAACACTTTCTGTGATTTTCAAAAATTGAGACTTTCTTTCAAAAGATCGTTCTAATTGGAAAAAAGTAAAAGCACTTCACTGAGTCGATCTACCACTTGATATTTTAAATTTGATATTTACACATATTTCAATTTTCGAATATTCTAATTTCCCTCAAAGGAACTATTTTCTAATAGCAATTTTATCACATAGCTGCACTAATCCCACCACAAAATTTCTATATAATTAGGAACTTGAGTGAACCAACTTAACACTGTTTCTAAATAAGAATTCGTGTCCCTTCTTTCCTAGTTGGCTAGCAAACCTGGAAAATCATCCACTTTCGGATAAAGTCAAGGAAAAGAAAAACAACACAGAATTCTTACTTTTTTAAGGATTGATAGAACCAGATCGTTGTTCCGATTTGTGCCTTGTGGCCAACTTTATCGAACGGGGCTGACTCTGCACGTTAGACACCAGCTAAAATCCGCAGTGTTTCTTATTACACTAATGATCAATTTTTTTTCCCTTCGTCTTTCAATTACACCGAACAAATGGAGATTGAAGAGGTAAAAAATTTTTTATATGAAAAGAAAAATATAAAAAAAGTCCGACCGGTAAATATCGCGAAAGATGAGAATCGGAACAAACTTGAAAGGTTAGAAAGCTGGATGAAAGTGGACCACGAGGACCGGTTTTTTTTTGTTGCCCGGGAGCGGCTATGGCGGCGGCCTGGCTCTCACTGCTAGTTCGCTGACGTGGGTGCTTAATGGGGTAAAGCGGGGGTAGATTTCGCAGCATCCCAAGGCGCAGGACCAACCCGTACGAAACCGCCGGATGACGAAAGGGTGGCTATAGAGAAGGTTAGGTAGGTTTCGTTCTCGCACTCCTCCTCTCTGATCCAGCATCCCGTCTCTCTCCTTATAGCTCGTGAGGAAAGTCCTCCCCCTCCCCACTGTGATATTCACCTTCTTCCCATTGAGACTACTGATGGAAAATCCACCAAGGTGAGAAATGCATCCTGGTTTACCGACTGGGGACCTACTTTTAATTTCCCCACTGGTCCCGATCAAAATTTCCCCCAAAAAAAGTTTCATACACTAAAATCCCGAAAATGCATAATGTGAATTTTATAAAGTGAATTTTGCATATATCACAAAATACATTTTCAAAATTCATTGGACGTGCGGGTTAAACAATGGAAAATTTCATGGGAGAAAAGTTTCCGATAAACTTTGCCATAGTAGTTAATTACAACGAATTGTTTATAAACAAAGTAAAGCATCCAGTTTGTGCAAACTCCCCGGTTATATTTAAAGTAGTCAAGATACAAATGAAGGCTCGGATGTCCTATTCACTGGGTTTGCTGATAGCACACTGTTCCTATGCAAATTACAGACTGCAGTTGTGCCTTTGCTTTCATAAAGCCTAATTATTTTCTTTTTTTTTCAACAAAATCGGTTAAAAATTATAATTAGACAGACGACAAATATAATTATTTATCATTTTTATATTCGGAAGAAAACTGGGACCTTTCCCAAATAACACGTAATATTACTGTAATATTACTGTGATGTTACATGTAATATTATTAATGTTACAATGTAATATTACAATGTAATATTACAGTAATATTACAGTAATATTACTGTAATATTACACCTCAAGGTAATATTACAGGTAATATTACAATAATATTACACATAAAATTACTGTAACATTACATGTAAAATTATTGTAACATTACTGTAATATTACAGTAATGTTACCAAAAAAATCACAAAATTTTGTATAAAAGAAATTTTATGAACTTTTTATTATTACCGTGTAACATTGTTCCCAAGTAGCACGTAATATTACTTTAATATTACTGTGATGTTACATGTAATATTCGTAATATTACAATGTAATATTACAGTAATATTTTAGTAATATTACAGTAATATTTTAGTAATATTACAGTAATATTTTAGTAATATTAAAATGTCCGCCTCAAGGTAAAATTACGGGTAATATAACAGTAATATTACACGTAAAATTACTGTAACATTACACGTAAAATTACTGTAACATTACTGTAACATTACTGTAATATTACAGTAATGTTACAAAAAAAATCACAAAATTTTGTATAAGTGAAATTTTATAAACTTTTTATTATTACCGTGTAACATTGTTACAATTACCTGTAATATTACCTTGAGGCGGATATTTTAATATTACTGTAATATTTAAGTAACATTACTAATATTACATGTAATATCACAGTAATATTACAGTAATATTACGTGCTACTTGGGTTATTAGTAAATTCTTTGTCCAAAGTGTTCAAGAAATTAGTTAAGACGAAAAAATTTCTAGGACTTTTATGGGTGATCTGTAAAAATCTACTTGAAAATCAAAATCT
>JUFY01035633.1:0-14920 GCA_001855655.1 Leptopilina clavipes
TAAAAGGTACTATTAATATAAATGATTAAAATTTTTAAATGCCAAATAAATATTTTTTTATAAATGTCTGCATTTTTTGGATAAACGTCCTTAAGTAATCATATTGCAGGTGCCATATCACCGATAAATTCAAAATTATTTGCATAACAAGAGAAAAATAAAGACATTTCAAAGCACGTTGACTATGGAAGTTAAAAGTGCTTCTCGTGATAAATCCAAGGATTCTTGCAGATCTGTTGACAACATTAGTTACATGTTCATTGAATGAAAAGTTTGTACTCAGGGTTAACCCAAGATCAGAAATCCGGTCCTTTCGCGTTAAATTCTGATTCCTAATCCTATAATCATGATGAATAACAAATTGCAGCCTTGAGTATGATATAACAAAACATTTAGAGACATTAAGAGGTAATTTATTTAACAAAAACCATTCCGCAAGATTATCCACATCATGCTGCAAGGCGTTAAAATCATCATGATTATTGACCTCCTTAAACAGTTTCAGGTCATCAGCGTATAGCAAAAATTTACAATAATCAAAAACTAGATGTATATCGTTAACAAATATGATAAAAATTAAAAGACCAAGAAGAGAGCCCTGAGATACACCCGATGTAGAGATAAAGGAGTCAGATAGAATACTTTTAACTCGTACTGAAAGAGGTCTATTAAGCAAGTATGATTCGATCAATGAAAGAAAGTTACCATAAATACCAAGGTTCCTGAGCTTTGCAACCAATATTTTATGATCAACCTTGTCAAAAGCTTTAGAGAAGTCAGTATATATTGTGTCTATTTGATGACCACCTTCCATACTGTGTAAAAAAAATCAGAGAAAATACTGAGATTAGTGTCAACAGACCTACACCTTGTGAAACCATGCTGCTCGTCTATGATCAAGTTCGAAACTGCATAATAGAGAATATCAGCAATAATACCTTTAAATACTTTAGCAAATACACTTAATATTGTTATGGGGCGATAATTAGCGATATCGCTTTGATCGTGCTCCCAAAGTTTTGAACGTTCAAATGAACGAAATTTGTTTCTTCCTTCTTCAAATTACAATTTTATTATAGCAATATTGCTTAAAATATGAAAAAATAAATTCTAAACTTACTTAATTTTTAATTCACGTTTTTTCTTTTAATTGAAGTTAATAATTATTTTAAATATTTGTATCAGAAAAGGATTTCGTTCATTTGAACGTTCTAAACTTTTGGCTCATTTGATTACCTGATTTATAAACTGTGACTATAATCATTTTAAACCAAAATTTGGTTGTTTCAGGTAAATTTTCTTCTGAGTAAAAAGTGGATTTTAACAAATAAAACTATAATTAAAATTAACTTCACTAAATTTTGAAATAGTTGTACAATTTTCAAAAAAAAAATTATTTTCAGACAAAATTTATTATGAAATAATTATTTAACAATTTTGTATTTTTTGTTTAAATTTATTGAACAATTGTAATTTTTATTCAATTTTTACAAACGATAGCTTATTTGTCATTGTAAAAGATAAATTTAATTAAATTGAATCGCGCTCGATCTTTATAAACTTGTGTCAGAAAGAAAACGTGAAAATGAAGGGTTGAAATTCGACTTTCAAGCACGTGAACCTACTAAATCCTCGAATACACCACTGAACAAGCGCATGCTTGTCTCAATCCTTAAATCTCAGACGGTAGTTGGTTTCTGGGGAATTAACCTTGAGAGTGGGTTTCGTTGGGATTAATCAAGCAGGGTTTCAGCGGCCAATGAAGAATCCAGGGATTGTCCTGGCAAAAGGGAATCAAGTCGGATCAGCCTTCCAGAGTCCCAATTTTCCCAATTCGATTTTACTATCCTTTCCTCTAAAACCTAGACATTCTGGTTAACAAACTATTTATTTAAAGTAATTCCCCAGAATGAAAATGGCAAATTGGCTAGGCCAATTTTCCCCCAGCAATAAGGAAAACGAATTTTAAAAGTTTAACTTTTGTGACTCTTCACTCTTTCTCTCTTTCTTACGACTTTTCTTAATGATGTTTCGAAACTTGAGCGCAAGAAATTCGAAGGACATTCGCATTAACTTTTTGACGTCTTGAAGAAAACCCAATCGAAATTCAATATGAACTGAAGAGAAACCAAAAATATAGGGGAAAAAATTTGATTTGATATTCTAAACTAAGAAACTTATTTAAAGAATTTTTGATCATAAATTCGACGTCGCCACATGAAAGGGATTTCACCGTTCCGAAAATTCCAGAGGCAGGTAAAATGCATTTTAAAGTGATGATCTCCGAATTGCTCAACTATATTTCATCAGGGACTAAGAGTATTTTATCAGAGCATTTAACTCTATCAGTGCAGCTGACAACAATGCTGTAACAAGTCGTAGTATATTTCTCGGATAACAGGCAACGGAATAGCTTCTTTGAATTTCAGTACAAGCGGAACACGACATCTTGGCTGAGAATACCCTCTAAGTCTTCCAGAGGTACCAACTCAGATGTAAATTTGCATGAGCACCGTTGAGACATGTCTCAATTTGTCACAGCAGTCACTCTTGATACGCAACATATTCACATATATATATATATTAGATATACACCGTCTGCTAGCATATACTGAAGACGAATATTCTACTTTCCATGTATTGAGGCGAATAAACAGAAAATTACGGTTAATTTTATTACTCTGGAATATACACTTTAATTACAGGTCAACCGTTTAGTTATAGATGAATGCGGAAGACTTTGACGTGCACTATTTAAATGGAACACTTTTAAACGTAAATTAGGTTAATCGTGAAAATATTTTATAAAGTAGATCGTACCAAAGGTTCGCGAGTGCTACTTTTCAAAATCCCCTACTAATGGTATTATATAAAATTTACATTATTCGTTCATTCATAAACGAATCATTGTAACTTTATATCAAGTTATCTAAAGGCAAATTACAATATATTACATTACCTGAATCGACGGTCTGTTAAGAAGAGATTTAATTATAAATTACAATAGGCAAACAATATCTATCCCAATTTTACAAGAGAAACGAAAATTTTCAAATATACTAAAATGTTCCTTCTATTAAAAATATTCGTAACGCTCCACGACAAAGGCTCCTAAAAATTTTAGGATAGTGATAGTTTTACCATCATAAATACCTAGTTACTTTTTAAGTAGGTATAATATCAAAAATCATTTTTATTGAATACTTTGGATGTAATAAAGACTTAACCATCAATAAGTATTAAGACTTGATCATCTTTGGATATTTTCCACGAAGTATTATAAGGAGCACATTAGGATCTCTTGTGGGGGTGTGGCTTAATAATTTGACCTACTCTGAGTAGTACCATTTTTCGCCACCTTGCCAAGAAGCAACGCTGGTTGGTGGAAATCGGTTGGAATTGGACAAAGTGACCTATTGTCAGTAGTTGTAAAAATTTTCAACAGAGAGCGTTTCGTAGTGAAAGAAATCCCAATGGACCGTTTCAGAAAATTATGCTATCAACATTTTCTGACTCAATTAATGAATTATCATGTAACGATACTAACAATTTTAGCGGGAGAGCGAAATCTTAGAGGGTCACTTGTATCGTTTCTGCAAGAAGCAAGGAGCCCCCACTATGCAGAATGAATATGTATCCAGTTTTCCAATTCTCTTTAAATTTGTCAGGTTTGCGACACTTGCAAACCTATAGTAAAAATTTTGAAACATTGAAATTATCGTCTGCTATTTGATGCGATCAGGAATTTCACAGCATTTCACAAGCAACTGAACATTAAAACGGAATTATAATAAAATCGTGAATGTTTTATAATATAAATTATAATTTATAACTTATAAGAGAATTCTATTCCAATAGTGTTGTTAAAAGCAGCAAGCAATTTGTAGGTTAGAATGCTAAAATTCAAGGAGCGTGATATATAAAAAGAGATGTTTGTACGTTTGAATTTTTGCAAAAAAATATTGATTAAAGGAAACTCCCTTCAATAAAATGGGTTTTCTTACGAGGAAACAAATTATTTTTCGGATTTCAACAAGTTGAAGTTAATATGTATGTTTGAAAAAGAGTTGCAGTACTCCCAAAATATGAAATACAAAATGTCGATGATGCATTAATACCATTCTGTGAATACATTCGAGTAATGAAATTTCCTATACAGTGGGGACTCCTTATAACTACTTCATGCGTTTCTGTTGCCTTGCAAATGGTGATATAACCTAAAAATTACAACAAATTTTTATATTTACATTTTTATTTCGTTGATGTTGTTTAAACTTATTAAAAATCTCCACTTCAGAAATACATTGTTTGCTTTATGAGAGCAGACATATTATAAAATGTCTAAAGTACACGTCTTTTCCGTTAGTGGCGTCGTAATCGATACATAATAATTTTCGAATTGATTCTCCGAAACTGTATAGCTATCCGTTAATAGACAGTGAGTGCTCCTTATTATAAGAACTCCAAAAATCAAAAACATAACCTAAAATTTTTTGGAGCTAATGTACTTTTTGTCGAGGAACGTCACATAAACCTATATATTCGTATGGAAATTGGTTTGAAACATTTTTTTTTAACGAAAGTGAAAAATTTTTGCCCCTTTCAAAAGCGAGAATGTTAAAAATTATTTAAGTTTTTAATGCACTTTCATTGTAAAATCGTTATGTATATTTAAATTAATTGCTTGGCTTCGTAAACGAAGTTTGAGCTTATGACTCATAACTTTGATTTTATCGTTCACAGATACTAAAATCAGTGTTAATATATTATATTATTATTACTCGAAAACTGTTGCATAATTATCATACATTTACATGAAATTTACATTAGGTTTACAAAATAATAAAGTGGAAGTAAACAAACATTTTGCATGTTACAATATACTTTTGTCTTATTTATATTCTGATTGTTCAATATAGAAATATGTTGAGTTTTATGCGCGACATTCGGCAGATTAAAATAAAGTCGTATACCAATATTTAATATAATCGAATGTATTTAATGAACATTTTGTGATGCATGCCGTGATGGCTTATAATATCCATTAATTGGTCAAAGTGTAATGAATTAAAATAAAAAAATTAAATAAAGATAATTATATTTTTATAATAATAAATATAATTTTTATTATAATTACAATCAAGGTAATTTTGATTATAATTACAATAAAGGTAATTTTGATTATAATTATAATAAATACTTATGAACTGGAAAAGAAAGCGAAATTCACAACCTATATAATTAAGTCTCAAAAGCATGGTTTCATCGTACGATATAAAATTTATGCCCTGTCTCGAATTAAAACCTGACTTGACTACAAATTTCTTTTTCAAGAGAAAATAAACTTGATGCCTTTCTCAAACGTCACTTCGCGGTTTCGAGGCGCACTTTTATCTCCGGCATTTGATATCATCGACAATACGTCACTTTGATTGCAGGAAAAGCTGCACTTTTAGCACCATCACAGGACATTTACCAGATAATGAATTCAAAACAAATAATGAGGTAATTGTGTTGTAAAAAAACAATTTCAATTTCTTCTTTTAACAAACGATTTCACATTCAATTAGGACGCAAAAATATTCAATAAGAAATCATTAATTTGAATTTCTAGTTGACAAAATTGTCGGAGAACTTTTTTTTCAAAATCTAATCGTATTTACCACAAAAAATCAAAATGTATAGTGAACTAAAAATTTATAAATTCTTTCACAAATTGCAAGATGAATAAAAATTACTTTGAATCACTGTTAAAATTATTCAGTAGAATTTAAATTCGTCATTTTAATTTTTAAGCCAAATGAGACGAACTTCGTAATCAGCGACCCCAAAAAAATTGTCAAATACGTCTGAAGGTGATTTCGATTAATTTTTAAACATCGACCGTCATTTTGAATATTTTAAATCCGCGACAACAACTCAATAACGATGTCACAAAAGGTTAATTAATCATTTAATGAATATTTAACGACGAATAATTGAACAATATGTTAAATTTTGGATTTTTATGAACTCTGTATAAAAATTTGACCGTTAAATTTCCCCTCAAACTAAGTGATTATAATAGGAGGGTTTAAAAAAAAGCCTTTAGGATTAGAGAATTGTTTGTTAGAATCAGTGGACACTTTAACTGGAGTATAAAGCGCATTCTCCCACTGGGTAATTTGGTGCAGGGTGGGAAAAACAGCCCATTTGCAGTGAACTGACAGGACTGACATTAAACTTTGTAAACGTTTCAAGCGACAACAGAGTGTGGGCAGCTCAAAGCCGTCGCTTTTAATTATTCAAAAGTGGACAGGGGCGGATATGCAACAACGCTGACTGGTTTTAGGCTAGAGAGTACCCTGAGAGTCTCCGCGTAAATCTTTCTAAACTACAGGCTGATATTGTTGGAAAACCCGTCCTTTACGGTTTTCCGTGTTATAAAGGGGTACTTGGTTAAAATGATTCGTTCCTATCGACGAGCACTCAACTATATATAACATATATATGTTCTCCTCTCTCGTGCGGTGTGATTTAATTTCTCGTAAAACGTACATCCGGCTTCAATGGTTGAAAAAAAGGGAAAAATAAAAAAAATAAACCCACCCGAAAAATCCCAATAAATTCCTTGTCGCGATTCAATAAATTTTAAATGCTACACTGTCACGAATTTAAACGCTCGGCAAAAATACATTTCTTAAGAAAAGAAAGACGTACGGATAGTTTTCCTCGCAAGGAATCGGGAGCTATATTGCCTTTCGGAAAGGATAAATGGAATGGCTTTCGACTAGAGGCTACCCTCCATTAATTTTAAAGACCTTTCTACTTACAATCGTCTTTTCAAAAGAAATATACTGCTCGAGAACATTCTTTTATTATTTCCCTCCTCCATCAATTGCAAAAAGCGGAATTTGTAAAAATAATCCATTTTTCCTTTTTAAAAATACACACATAGTACAATATAATCCTACATTCCAAATAACGGAATGAATTTAATCTTTTGAAAGAAAAAGAAGAAAAAATTGAAAATTCTCATTACTATTTTTCCAAACTGAAAATACATACTTCGCAGCAGTTTTGTTAAACTTTAAAAAAAAAGGGTGATAACTGCTTTGGCAGATATGAGATTGCAAACGACAATTTGTTAGGATCGAAGTGGAAAGAAGAAAAGTGTGATGGGAGAGGAAAAAAGAATGAGGAGAGAATGAATTGAAGACGAGAAAAGGAAAAAGGTATTGGACCATATAGTATAAGAGGCTGTAGAGATCTTTTTTGGTAAAATTCTCACGTCCCGGCATTATTTTGAACTCGAATACCGAGGACTGGTGTGCTCGTTGGAAAATTGTCCCTCAAAGGTATAGAGCGGTAGGAGAGACGTATTTCGCTTCGTCAACAAGATAGTGGAACCGTTTCTAATTTCTAAAATCCACCTACAACATACGCTGTTCAATTTCTCTCTCTCTCTCTGTACAAACAAAATTGCAAAAGTCATAGTTTACGACTTTTAATTTTTCACATAACTTATTCCAAAAGAAAATATCTTAACCAAGTTGCCCACTTGTCTCACATTTTTTTAATAAATATAAAAACTTATTGTAGACGTGCGAAACAAAAATAAATTCTACCATCAGTAAATCACAAATTTGTAATGTATCTATCAAAATGTCTTTTCGAATTCGGGCAATACATCATATTTTACCTGTCCCGAACAGTCAAAAGAAGAAATCTATAAATCACAAACTCTCGTAAAAATACAAACTGGTTGGATATTACGGAAATACTGTACTTGCAACGAAAATCAAAGTTTAATTAACCCTATCGTTACTTTTAGATTTTCAATATCATTGAGAAAAAACAAACAAAAAGACACAGTAGAAAGTAAATCTTATTTTAAGATAAGGCTAAAACTAATTAAAAACCGTTTGGGGTAGAAAACTACCCCAGTTGTACTTTTACATTCGAGTTTTAGTTTCTGTTCTCAGTTTCACAAATTCACTGGAATTTAAAATAAAATCAAATTGTTTAAAAGTTGAACTATTTTTTATTAAAAATGGCATTTTTCGCAAATTTTGGGTTTTTTGGGGGTTTTTTGTAACTTTTTGACAATAATTTTGATCCTATAAGAAAACAAAAAACGACATCTTTTTCCTTATTAAAAAACAAAGAAAATGACACATAATAAAGTTTTTTGCGATAAATATAAACATACCAGCAACGAAACAATTTTGGGGTAGTTTTCTACCCCTAGTTGTACTTCTATATACAAGCCAGCTATGTTGTACTTTCCTAGGGATAAATTCAGCTCGCAGAAAATTTCAACTTAAAATAAAACTCCTTCCTTCCGTTAAAATAAGATTTCGTTTCTCCAATCGAGATCCAATAAACGAAACAAAATTTTTTAAATGAAATTTTCCACCATAGTCGAAAAAACCAGTCAGAAATATATATAAAAAAAAAATTTCCAAGAAGAATAAATCTAAATTTATTTTCAGTCGCAGATAATGCGCGCACATCCGAAATGAAAGCGAACGATGAAAATTGAGAGAATGTACTAGGAAGTTTGTGTATGTACATTTTCCGCACATATGTGCGATGAATATACGTATATACATACGTTTTACATTTGCAGCAATAGAAATTATGCAAAGCAGTACTGTGCTGCGGGATATAAGAGAAAGAACGAGAGACCTATATAGAAAAGGGTGGAAAAAGAGAGAGAGAGAGAGAGAGAGAGAAAGAGAGTTAAAAATGAGGAAAATGAAAGAAAGAACCAGGATAAAATGTAAGGATAGAAAGAAAGATAGAATACTATGTAGAAAGCAAAACGATAAAAGAAAGAGATTAAAAACAAAAGTGGGAAAAGGAGAAACTCTCGGGAGTAGACAAGTATATACTATATACGACATAATATACCAGAAGAAAATTGCTCATAATGAGGAAAAAATTGAGATCTTGCAAAAATATGTTAAGTAAATGCCAGAAGACAAGATAATAAACATAAAAGTAATCCTGTATAATCTAAAGACAAATGAATAACTTAAAATTATAGTTAAAGTTGGGATTATAATTTCCCCTGAGGCTTGATCCTAAAATTGCCGTAAATTTAAACAGCCATTTCAGAAACTACAATTAAGTTTTACAGCTTTTTCAAAATCATATAAAAATGGAACTTTGCATTCTCTTACCGCAAAAGAAAATTGCTCATCACGTGATTGAAACTTACCTGTAACAGAAAAAGGAATAAGAAAAATTATTTATTTGCGATGATAATTTAAAAAAACAATAAATTTAATTATTCATGCTTAGAAAAAATTGGTATTAAACAGAATTTGCAACGTTTAAAAGGAAAATATAATATTTCTTTTAAAACGTAGCAAAATTCAGTGTTTTTCGATAAAAAAAATCTAAAATCGCTATTTGATATTAATTTCTTAATGTTAATTGTGAAATTAATTTTTTCCTTATTGCCAAAGTTAGGACCGTCAAAAAATTATGTATAGATTTCGCCTTTTGATGAAATGTTCAATCTACTTGATAGAGTTGTGAAATGGAAGTAAAAGCAACTTTAGTGGAAGGGTTATCCATAAACTAGATTATCATTATTCTAACACATATTCACTAAGAGCAGAAACAGTAAAGGCCCACATGGGAATATTTACGCATGGGCGAGTTAGTATCGAATTCAGTCGATTCGAACATCCGAGAATAATGCATGGTCATCCACAAACTCTATTTTCAGACGACATATATTCGTCGTCTGTCTATCTTCGGTGCGTTAAAGATCAATAAACCAATTCATAATTCGAATTTAATGAAAACCTCAAAACAGACCTAAACGACAATTTACGTACTTAGGACATCTACTAAATGTAGAAAAAAATTTCCTTGCGGTTAAAATGATAACGAGGAGAAAAAATCTTTGAGGACCATTAATTAAATTTTCTTTTAAAACGCAATATCAAAAATCGTGTATTTTTCTGATGGGGAAAAAATTAGATTCACAAAGAAAATTATACTTATATACAGGTATAATCTCATTGGTCGGATTTTATTCAGTAGGTATTGAAATACAAGCAGAACGGGAAAGGAAATAAGTCTAAAAGTAATAAGGAGGTTCCGCTAATTATGAAAGTCAAGACGTACACTACCTACTTCTTTATTTCTCCAGGAAAAAAAAAGAAATTCAATATCGGAGTTTGCATTATGAAAGAAAAATTCTTCTCCTCTAAATAATCTGTTCATTTTTCTTCTTAAGTAAATCCTATTTCATCGACTTTAGTTTTATTGAAAAAGAAATTACATTCTTCATTATAAGAGATTATTAAAGTGCAATGTAAAATGAAATAAATTACACAATATGAAGTATAATGAAAAAATTAAAAGCAGAAAAAAGAAGAAGAAGAAGTAATTATTCTACAACCCTATTTTTCTTTTCTCTAATATGCAACAATGAATAATTCCTTTGTCCCGAGCATAACAGGGGATGAAATTCTGAATAATGCCAATTTCTAATAATGCTAGTCAAGGGAAATTGAAGCATGAAATCATTAGTAATTAAAGGAATGAAAGGATTCTAAAGCTGGTCTAATTTGGCCAAAGATCAACGATTACGGAGCAATAATGATGATCCTCTCGAAATACCGGAGGCCTGGTTTTCCAACTAAGCTCAAACATCAATATTAGTAGTAAGCCTTAGACTTGTGAGTTTGATTAGCAAAGCATGGGTATTTTGCGTGTAGATTCGTGTACTTGTCGACAGAGCATATTGTCAGATATCACTGTTGAATATATATACCATTGTCGGTACTAATGGTTTCGTCCATGATTTTATTCCAGATGCAAAATTTATCACTCAATTAAAATTTAAAATCATATTATCTTCTCATGTCTGTGAAGCAGAAAATATACAAACACACTTTTAAAATTAAAATATTTTGTAAATTATCTGTAGGATAAGAAAGTCCAATGAAAACCGCTAGAAACAATTTATTAAAAAAAGAGAGAATCCCTCATCCAGTGTGTGACTAAGGGTTAGAATCTTAAAATGTATTATACTAATTATGGAACGAAATCAAAGTCAATTAAAAAAGACTTTTACAGAACTGCGGCAATTTAAAAGAAAAACAAATCGCCTTTCCTCTTCAAAGATTAAGAAGTGACTGTTATAATCTAAGTAGTTCGCGAAACTTAATTAAAACTTGGCGAAAAGTTTTAAAATACCTTTTTCCGGTTGTCCTTTGGCTTTCCGTCATTAAACTTGCGAACAAATACTCGACTTTTGACTTAAAAGAAGTGAAAAATTATATACATTATGGAATTGACTATTCCTGTTCCCTATCTCCATGTATAGTTGACACAACTCTTCAACATCCACATAATTATCAATAAACATTTGTTACTTTCTCGAATAATTATTTTCTCATTATAAATCTATTAATCTTTCTAATTATTCGCATCAAAACATATAAAAAAACAAGTAAAATAATAAATTCGAAACATGAGAAATAAATGAGCTTTTGGTATTCTATAGTGAACAAATTTCCCATGAATTTTCATTATAAATGGTTTAAGCCGATTAGTGGATCACTGGAAGGAATCAATGATTCAATAATCTAATGGCTCTTTAGGGAAATTTCTATTAGAGTTTCAAAGACCTCTATTTTCGTATTTTCCGCGAGCGTATATTTCATTGGCGGGGGTCATTTTGCGCCAGTTTGCTCTCTATCCATCGTGATATCACCTACGAGCTTTCACACGTATCTGGTTTCCGTTTCATTCCATCATCAACAAATGAAACGTCAGCAGCTATGTTCATCCTCACGTTACTCTCGCGATAAAACATTTTTTTTTTTTTTTTTTTGAGAAGTTCTAAGCGCGTTTTCCAAACGCTGCAGGCTTATACTGTATATAAACTTTATTACGAAACGCTTTAACATTTCGATATTTGTTTCCATCCAATATCTATGCAAACACTTTTGATGCTCTTTCAGTATATATCTATCAAATTCACATGCGAAAAATTCAATAAGAAAGAAAAACAATAGACACTCAATGAGACAATGGGAAAAACTTATTTCAAGATACTTCTGAAATTAAACAATACTCTCGAAAGTGAGAGTAGACATTTAAAAAAAAAGTAGGGAGTCAAAAGTGCCAATGCCAAATTTCCAAAATTATTATTTTTCTAATGGACATTTTTTCCAAAAATTCTTTTTTCCAGTGGACATTTTTTCCAAAAGTTCTTTTTTTCAGTGGACATTTCTTCCAAAAGTTCTTTTTTCCACAAAAAAAATGATAGTCATATTTAAGAATACAACTTCACTTTGTGTGCAGCTTCATTTGTTGTTATTAAATTGTCAGTACAGCATAAAATGTCAATTTGTTTAATAGTTTCTTAAATTTTCGGTTAATTAAATTAAATTCTCAGTAGACATTAAATTTTCTGTACAAAATGGCAGAGTACAAAATGGAAAACTCATCCGAGTTTGTACGCATTTCTTCGTGACCTGCAGAAGGAACAAGGTGACACAAACACAATGTTAAGACAGCTTTCGATTGGACAAAGAATTAAAAAATCCCGGGATAAAAAAAGACAGATGATGGAAGACCGAATTTTTAATATCGTCAACAGTTATGAAACTTTTCTTCAAGAAAATAACATTTTGGGATACTTGAAAGCCATCGGCTATCATTTACACTTTTAATCACAATTTTTTAAAAACTTTTGTACTACAGGATTTTTTTTTAATTTTGGAAATTTTTTACTTTGGTAATTTTTTCTTTGGAAATTTGTGTCCTTTGGAAATTTTGTATTTTGGAAAAAATATACTTTGGAACTTTTAAGTTTTGGATATTTTTCTTGGCAATTTTGGATAGACAATTTTTTTTGGCATTTTTGTAAAAATTGTGTGTAAAATTCTATTGGAAGTTTAATTCTGAATTTATAGGTAGAGATACAGTACTGATCATAATTGTCAGTCCAACCCTTTTTTATTACTGAAAAAATCGTTTATTATCTAAAATATTAACTTAAATTTTTTTCACTTTTTGACATTAAAATCTATTGAAATTACGCAAAAAATGAGCCTTAATCAAAAAAATTGTGTTAATTTTTAACTTTTTAAGTAAGATATGGGCAAATCTCCAGAACCGGGCGTGACTGACTTTAAATTTTGCATATTTTTAATGTCACACTTAGAGATTAAAAAATAATCGGTTAAATGTTTGCGTAAACTGTAGATATTATTATTAATTATATTATTTCTAAACGCTAAATATTTATTCCAAATAAAACGTTAAATATACAATTTTTTAACAACTTTTATCATTAAAATAATGGACATGAATTTATCTTAAAGTTGGTCTTGCTTATTACCACATTCATAGCAACAAAATATTTTAATTGCATATAAAATTACCTTTAAAATAAGTTTAAGAACTTTAAAAGATGTTTACTATTTTATGAACAATTGAAATTTGAAAAAAACATTGCAAATTCAACAATTTTTGTCATATCATTTTTTGCGTAATAGCTTTTAATATCAAAAAGTAAAAAAAATTTAAATTAAGATATTTTAGAGAATAAACGATTTTTTGCAATAATAAAAAAGGAGTGGACTAAAAATTATGGTCTGTATACTGTAGATCTGATAATTTATAAGAGAAACTTAAAATTTTTTCTATTTCTAAATAACAAAATCAGTATATGGCAACAAGCAAATATTTGATTTCGATGCTTCAATAAATATCACGATCGATTTCCGAGAAATAGACAAAAAAAAATTGCAACCAGTATTTACAGAATTCGTTTTTTGTTTGCTTATTTATCACTTCGTAATAGAAGTATATTTGTATTGAAATAAAAAAATAAACAATATATTTTAAAACAGTAGTTTTGATTTACTATTTTCTAATAAGGAAAATTTTATTTACAACTAATTTTATTTTAATCTTCATTTCATAATTTTAAAAAGAAAGTAATTTTTAAATTCAATTGACAGCCATGCTGTTAAATCCCTTTAAGAAGCTCTTTTAATTATCAGTCAAACAGGATATAAATTCTTATCAAAAATAAATGACTGTTCTACATTAATATAAACGAATTTGAAATTGTACCATATAAATATTTAATTATTTCTCCTACTTTTAATAGAAAATCAAAAAATAAAGAAAAAATAACAAAGTAAAATGAAAATGAAAATAATTCTCTTTGAAATTCTAAATCAAAACCATTACTTGAGATTTTGGATGGAAAATATTTAAGTTGATTTAAGCTGTTATATTGCATGTGACAGCTCAATTTCCTCCAATCGATAAGAAGTTTCCTGTGCATTATTAACATCTTTCTTACACTCTAGCACATTCAGTTAGTACTCCCCTATCATACACTTCAAACGAATCAACAATATTTTTTCTCTGTAAAGTATTTTATAATTAGAAGTAAATAGCATCTAAGAAGATTTATTCTTGGGCACAAAGTATTATATATCTAATTTTCATCATAACTAACCGATCGACAATTTATAATATAAGGTTCTATTGGTTTTTTTTTACCATAATCTATAATTAAAAGCAGGGGAAAAAAACTTGGAAAATTAAAAAATCCATTCCAGCAAATTTAATTAATTATTCTTGACAATAAAGAGACCCTTCATCTACAGCCTGTGTCATTAACATCCCTTTTCAAAATTGAATTAATAAAGAAATCGTCTGTCAAAAATATTTTTAAATAAAGCAAATATTGTTTTTCCCATTAAGGGGGGGTATGGTTAATTCGATGAAAATAATGCATATTTTTAAGAATTTTTTTTTGAAAATACAAACAGTGTTAATTTATTTAATTAATTTTCATATAATAGGGCAACATTTGAAGAATATTTTCTGAAATTTTCATTGCAAAATATTGAAAATTGAGCGAGTGAATCAGAATCTCCTCAGG
>JUFY01035634.1:0-13285 GCA_001855655.1 Leptopilina clavipes
AAACTTCTATAAAGAATTTGCGGGAGCTCCCCCGAAGCGAGGCATCTTGCGGTGAGCAGGATATTTCTGAACTGGATCATCTAAAGTAAAAAAAAATATAAAAATTTTTCGTTAATATAATAGATTATTCTGTGATTAATCGAAGGAACCTTCTAGAACTTTTATTTGGTACAATAGGCAGGTAGAAAATGGGAACAATTCGGAAATTCTTATTCCGATCTTCTCGATTTCTATCTGGAAAGGAAAGTGCAGGTTGCTCTTATCATCCTCTGCTTTTTTTTGCCTTCGCTTCTTTGATAAAGTCCTAAAGGTTTTTCACTTAACGATCTTTGGACTGTCGCAAGATTTGACCATCTTTGCAAAAAAGGAACAATTCTTAGAAACTCTTCAAATTCAACAAAATCAATTTGATGGGATTTTCTAATTATAACGATATTAATATATGAAGGTTAATTGTTGCCCCGCTTCATCGTTCAATTCCATTGAAAATTGAAGCCAAGACTCGACCTTTTGGCTTAGAGTCAATTGTGTCATGCACGTTTCAGAAATACCGCCTTTTGACCTTGATATAAAAAATTTTTTCCTCGAACTTGATTAATTCATCGTTTTTAATTATTTTCAACAAGAAATAATTAATTTTATTTTATGATTCTTTTTTTATGATTTCTAAAACATTTATTAAACATAAGATATATTCCATAAATTATTAATCGTCATTTTTATCACATCTTCATCATTTTATATTGTTTGCTTGTTTTTAAATATTGCACGGATGAATAAATTGCAATTTTCCGTTATGCATATATATATTTGTTAACTGTTATGCCTGGAAGTGTAAAAATGCGATTTTTTCTGCACACGAGTAATTTCCTCAAACGTTGTTCTCTGTTCAAAGAAGCATAAAAAATTAAAGCGAGTTTTGTATTCAAAACATTTTCTCTCTAGTCGACATTTAATTTTGATTTTTTTATTTTCTAAACGTTGGATTATAGAAAAAAAAAGTTCAGTATTACATTTTTTTAAAAATAGTTTCTAAGGATATAGGAGTGTCACTATTACCTATATGCATAGAAATGCAATACCTAATTCAGCACTGAATAATAATAACTAAATTCTAGAACACTATCCTCTGGCTATTTGCAGTTCTTTATACTTATCAGCATTAGTTATGCTTTCATCGTTCCTTCTAATTCCAGCATTTTATCATAAAAATAGAAAATTACTATACTAGGTGGGAAAAAATAATAAAAATAATTCTTTGTTAGAAAAAGAAAAAAATTTTGTAAGCAATTTGAAACTAATTTTCCCCTGCATATTAATCATCATCTGTTATTCTTAATTTTATTCTTCTTTTAAAAGTATAAAATCCTTAAAGATGGAAGAAATTTATCGAATGGAGTATCAAATTAAGAAGCAATGAGGAAAATATATTGAAAAGACTAAAAAAGAATTACTCGGATATTTTGATGAACAAGGAAAAAACTTATAATAATTTGAGGTTGCAAAACTTTTCTTTAATAAAGTAAAGTTGAAGAAGTTTGATATTACAAAGTTTTTTGAGAACTCGCTATTTTTATTAGTACTAAAAGCTTTTAGTTTTTATGAGTTCTTATAAATTGCAAGAATACGGTACAATTACTTTCATTATTTTATTGATATACTTTTTAAAAATCAATTAAATATTTTTCCTTTGCTCTAATTTTAGTTTGAAAATCTAGAAATGTCTAAAAAGTAAATTTTAATTTGTTTCTAATCACGTAACAGAGAATTTATGTTTTTTTGTAATTTTTCTTCTACTGATATTAAATAAACTTTTAATTGTTATTTCTATTTAGAAAATCAAGTGGACTAAAGTTCATTAACATTCGGCGTTAGTTTCAATTTTCTAGTTTTATCAATAATGTCTTCACGTCTTCACGTTGTGAAATCTTGATAGGCACTGATCCCCAAATCATTGGCAAATGCCTTTATATACACTAGCTCTACTGAGGTGGGGGTAAATTGTAAAATTCAGTTTAGAATTTTCCAAACAAAGAAAATGACATATATAACATAAAGGTCGCTGAATTCAGGTGCATAAAAACCGTGACATTTTTTGCTATTTAGAAAGCTATTTATAAATGTATCAATGTCAATAAATAAGGGAGAATGCACCCCGTGGGTTTTTGTAGGCTAAAAAAGAAAAAATGAATAACAGGTCGCTGAGGAAGGTCAGGCTAAAAAGACTTGCGTGTTTTACCGGAGGTAAAGCGCCATATAGTGATGTGGTTGCACCCCACAGTCTCGTGTCATCCAAGAAACAGAAACCACAGTTTTCGTTTTCCTCTCTTACATATGTAACAAAGTCGTCCAATTATTTCGTTTCGATTAAAAAAGCGTGTAATTAAAACGAAAATTTGCGTCTGGCATCGTTAACCCTTGCCCGGTTAAAGTGTCTTTTCTTTATTGTTGACATATTTTTCTGTGTATTAATTTATCGACGAATTTTATCTTTCTCAATTTGCAAAAAATTAACTAATTTTTAACATCAATATTAATTTAATTTTTAATCTGATATTTCGTCAGTGCAAAAAATACTTGTCTATAAAGTAGGGATTTTTTATTATTTACAAACAAGAAAATAAATAAATTTTTAGTGAAATTATTTTTACGATGAAGGAAAAAATTAAAATCATATAATTTGATGTGAAATTCGACTAGATACAAAGTTTAATTTGAATAAAAAATGAGAATGTAATTAAAAAATTATGCTTTATTTTGTAAAATAAATTCAAAATGTATTTTATTTTTGATTTTTCATTAGTCGAATAAATTAATTTTTCATTGCGACTAACTTGTAATGCAACATATGTAAAACTGTTTAATTCATTAACAAAGAATAATAGGTTTAAATTTAAAATAGATTTATTTTCAAAATAAAATTATCTTGAAATGTAAACGTAAATTTTTTATTAAATTCATTCTGTTTTTGTTGTTAAAACACTATTTGTATGATGCATATTTTAAAGCATAAAATTGTCATTGAGACGTTTAAAGGTCTTTTGAAAATAGAATATTGACTATCTGTGTATAATATCGACAATTCCATCAATAACGATTTTGCATTTTTTAAAATTTAAGACCCTGTAAAATTTTAATAATGTTTTTAAAAATTTTATCCGTTTCTATTACTTATTGGAGATAAATATTTTATGAATAAAATATAAAATTGACTAAATTTGATAATTTGTTATTCGTTCTCTAAAAGTTTTTTCGTTTTTTTTGTAATTTTTCTTCTACTGATCTTAAATAAACTTTAATTTGCTCCTTGTCTACACTCCTTTTTCTTCCTCTTCTTCTTGGCCTGGTTAACTTACCCTTTTTTACACTATCAATTCGCTTATCGCGTGTCCTCATAAATAAACTTTGATGGGAAATCCTAATGAATAACGAAGAAGCCTTAGCGTTGACCTGGTCCGTCAATTAAGAAAAACTGAAATGAATAAAGCACAAAATAGAAATTAATAAAAAAACATTTTAAAACACTGTGAACAATATTAAACAGTAAAATGTAAATGGAAAAATTAAAAAAAGAACAGAGTAAAATATAAAAGTGGTCTCTACCAGATGTGATAGATATTTTATGTTAAAATTGTTTATCAGTTATCCATAAATTCGTGTTTTGTAGTTGCATATATGTATGTAACATTAATTCAGAACAAAAGAGCATTGAAGAAGAAGAAGAAAAAGTGGCACGTCGTTTTGTTCTCTTTTATCTTTTTTTTCCCGCGACTACTCTTTCAATTCTACGAACGGGAAAGAGCGCATCTGCATAGGACAGAGACTTTTTTTGTGAGCGTGATCAGCATGCTGAAATTCTGCTCTCCCGCTCAACGAAGGCGCAACGCCATGGTGAGAATTTAAGCGTCGAATTAGTGGTTGGTTCATAGAATGCTCTTCGTCTAGAAAAGGAGCTTTTCACTGTGAACCCGAGGCTCGAAAAGTTCGACGAGCCGCGCTAAACTGTGATAAATCTCCTCGCCTGCAGGCAGGCCACCCGCTCTACACTGTCGTATACCGGTTCAACATTCCAGTTCAACTAGAATTCTCACTTTTTTTTTACCGCCGAATAAGAAATATTTTACGACGAAACTAATTAATTTATATTTAAAGAACATTAAAATTTTCAAATTAGATAAGAAAAAATTCAAATTTTATATATTTTTTCACATGTAAATATATGTATATAAAATTAAAGTTTTTATTATCAATTTTTTGAATTAAATATACTTTTTTGTAATTTTTCTTCTACTGTTCTTAAATAAACTATTATAAATGCAATACTGAAATAATTATTGAAATTATTTTACAATATTTCTAAAAATTATGCAGAATGTTTAAAAGATTTAATGAAACGGTAAATATTTGTTTGATTACAGGTGAATCCAGGAAGTAAGGCTGCTCAACAAGGTGTGAGAGAGGGTGACTTGATTAGCAGTATCAACGGAAAAAGCACTCGTGAACTCACAAACAGTGAATCACACGCACTCTTACGAAATGCCGGCGATCATTTAAAACTTGGATTAAATCAGTAAGTTAAAGTTGTAGACTAATTTACTAAAAGGAAATTTAAACCTACAAAAACTCAAAGTAGGCCGAAATTTTCTCAATAACTATTTTTTTTTAAGTATAATGTATTCTTTATTATTTATAATATTTTCTTAAATTTTTTTTTTATTTTTCTTACAAGTTTTTGAAGCGTCTTTATCAATTGAAATACAATTTCAATATTATTATAATGTAAATAAATACTGAATATCCGAGAATACATTTGGTGGTTAAGTAAGAGAATCTTATAAGACTGAAGTCTTGAGAATTTTTTAGGTTAGGGTAATATTATCTAATTTACTAACTGAATTAATAAAAAGAAATTTGGTTTTTATTGATGAGTGGAAAGTGAAAAATTATTAATATGTATATAAACACTACTCAGTAATTAATAAAGAGGTGCATACTAGTTTTTATTAAAAATATGTATTAATTATATGTGCAGTAAATTGTTTCCTCGTGAAAAAACCCATTTTCTTCAAGGAAGTTTCACTAAATCACTATTTTTTGCAAAAATTTAAACGTACAAACGTTTTTATATCACGCTTCTTGAATTTTGACATTCTAACCTACAAAATTGAATTCACATGAAAATCAGGAACAAACTTTCCTACTTTAAACTTTAAGTATATAAACTTTCATTATGCTTAATTGTGTATACTAATAAATAATCCAAATATACGTATATAATTAAAATCCAAAGTGACACATTATACTCACTACTTTGCATTGTTTACATTATATCTATACTTACTGCCAGGCCTGCTTACTGCTTTCAACAATACTATTGGACTAGAATTCTCTTATAAGTTATAAATTATAATTTATATTATAAAACATTTACGAGTTTCTTATAATTCTGTTTCAATATTTAGTTGCTTGTAAAATGTTGTGAAGTTCGTGATAGCGTCGACAGTACGATTTTCATTATACGAATGACAAATGTCGATGATAACATGATTGAGAACCGAAACTCGACGACTCTAGGTTGAAACCTCTCCTATTCTGATGCTAGACGCTGATTGGCGGACAAGTTTCTATCTTTCGTCTGCTACTGAAAGTGGCGCGAAAATCGTTTCAATTTTAAATCTCTCCAAACACTGGAATTAATTTCTATTGGAAATTTTTAAAATATTATAACTTATAATTTCCATACTCATTCAATTGACCAATAGGTGTTAATATACCGATAACTTTTCCAATTCGGATGAAATCATTAAATGCCTGTCACTGTTATTTGCATTAATTTTTATAAAATTTAACAAATCAGTGCTTCAAAATGTAATTGTCGATGTATGCCAATTTGTAATTTATTACTTTTATTTATTTATTTTTCTTTTGCAAAATTTTTCCTCTATAATAGTTAAAAATTAAAAAAAAAATCAAGGCAATTTTGTGCCGTGTTTGCATTCGATTGCACATAAATCTCAACGACAGTGGAAGCGATTGGAATTTCTTTCTGGAGAGGATCGCAATTGATCGATGGACTATACGAAAATAAATATATATCTCTCGGTATATTTGAGAGTTTACAATTCGTGAGATTGATGATGGGGACCATTAAATTACTATATTTAAATTGTAATCGTTAACATAATAGTATGTGTAATATACAATGAAACTTTAGCACCCGCACCGTTTGCGCTAATTATCAGCGGAAATACAATTGTGACGTTACATGAGAAAGAGAGAGAGAGAGAGGGTGCGCCTGACATACCTGTACATTCGTTATTCGTATTTTCCGGAGCAGATCAATTGTCCTTGGTATTTTTATTTTCCTTCTTTTTTTTATAACGAAAGTCCGCTCGGATACATTCACATACGTAACCATTTCGTAACGGTTCAGTAGTCTTCATTGGTTCTAGAAGTCCGTAACGAATTTGTCTATGCATGCAGCAATATATTCGTTTTAATTCTTTGGAAAAGAATTGTTCTAATTTTTTTTTTTTGAATTTTAAGAAATTTTCATGTTGATTTTGTAATAAAAAGATAAAAACAATAAATTAGATTGAATGAAGATGAAATAGTGCCGTAGTAAGGAAAAGAATCTCTGTCATTTAGTTTAAGGTTGATTTTCCCATGGTCGTGCAAGTGAATATCAACCTTAAATGACATTTGTAGATTTTTCCTAAGCAGGGTGTAGATTATCTAATTTTTTTTTAAATTTATTTCTGTTTCAGGGAGAACGGATCACCGAAAAGGAGAATTTACAAAAGTAGCCTTCAAGAAAGCAGTTCGATTGAAACTTTGAAAAGTAAATAAATTCATCTTGTAATTTTTAAATAAATTTCATAGACTGTATTTACAGTTGGGTTTATTGTAAGGTTCTTAACTAAGAAGAAGAAGTGCTTGCGCAGGCGCGGACTAATTAGAGTGAAAGAGACAAAGCAGTTTCTCTCCCTCACTCCGGTCCACACTCCGGCGTTTGCGCTTGCCGTACAATGGTGATCCTCTCAGCCAAACTTTTCCAGTAGATGGAAGCATCATAGCAAGATTTTCTGGCGCAAAATTTTAAATATCTGTTGCAAATATATAGTAAATAAAAAAGACGTAAAGTTTTTTTGTTTACATAAAGAATAGAAAAACTTATTAGATAAGAATTTGATTTTTTGGTAAATATATTTTATTAAAATAATAGTCTTTCCTTGGAAGTAATTCAAAAATCGCGCTAGAATGGACTGAGTAATCTTAGAGGGCAGTATAGAGTTAATACAGTAAATACAGTCAAAGAAATAAGTCTCCCAGGCAAAATTATTCAAAATTTTTCCCTTGTTCCAGAGACGACAAAATCAGTCACATTAAACACGAGGATAATTACAGACGAACCAGCAAAGAACGGAGGAGTTGGTAAGTTATCTAATTGTATATTTTTCCCCCGAAAAAATCCTCCATGAAACATTAATTATTGCTAATATTTAATTTTTCAAAAACAATTACGTCACAATAGGTGGGAATTTTTTTTTCTTTTCTTTTGTTAATGAAAGAAACGATTGTACTTTTAATTGAGTGGGATATAATAATGTCTAAATGGCTATTCAATTAAACACGAAATGAACTTTCACTCGATTTGATAAAAGACCCTGCGTCGTTTAATTCGACTGTCAAACTCACCCACGCTTGAAATCACAAAGTGCGCACAATACAGTAGTTATCTCGCATATCTTTTCCCTTCTCCCTCTATCATTATTTTTTCTTCTTTCCTTTTCCGTACCCGATTTATTAACATCCCTATATAAAGGGGGAAAGGGGGGTTTCTTATCCATGTGTATCAAAAGGGCATTTGATTCGCCAATCAAGGGCTAATATATTTCGAAGACGAGCCCTTTGCATTAAATATCCTCCTCTTCCCTCTTCATATTATGAAATTGACTTGACTTTATGCTTTGCTGATTACGCACTTAACGTATTATACAGTGTTTTCATTTAACGACATCTATCTACTCCTATATGCTACAATATTATATGCGCGTACAGTTAATCAACAAGATTACATTCAAGCAGACTGCTTTGACGTTCATCAGTTTGACAAAGGCTAATCTTTTGATTCTTCAAAACATGTCTCGGATATATTAATCCCTTAGACTGATAATAATCTGAATGAACTTGTGCGTAATCTCGAAAGCCGAGCGAAGAACCATTAGAAAAGTGCATTAATAACAAGAAAAGTGTAGAGAAGAAGAAAGATAATTTTGAATTTATTGACTTGTTTGCTACCGATGAGTAAATTGAATGTTCGGCATAAGTAAAAGTTGATGAAAAAAATCCGTATTACTCTCAATTCAAAGAGCAAGAATCACTCTTTAATTCCTGATGTTAAAAAGTAATTTTGGTCGAAAATTATTCCAGTTGCGAATTTTTTGTTTTGACTTTTATTGTAATGTATTTTTAACCAACATTACATTTTAAAATATAAAATAGAGTAAAACATTAATATCAATAAGACGAATTAATTTATTGTAATGAAGTCCGTTGCAGGATATAAAATACAGCAAATATAAAATCATAAATAATTATAACGCAGTAATCTCTACTCGTTAGAAAAGCATCTATTCGGTTTGGGCCCAGAACGGCAACTGCCCCTCGGTTGTCCCCTGGAAAACCGCGTTTCCTTCAGGAGACTCTCCAAGTCCCAGAACTGGCTAGGAACATGTGTCCGACACATGTTCCGCATTCGTCCTTTGCTATAATCTCAGGGTCTCTCATAGTCCAAAGGAGTCAAACCCTAACAGCATTTCTCAAACTAACTCGAACGTCAAAAATTTGTTTACCACAATTTATTCGAGTTTTTCATTTCTTAAAACGGGCGGGTGGGGACGCTGGATAGTAAAATTGATGAAAAAAATTCGTATCGGTTTCAATTTAAAGAGCAAGAATCACTCTTTAATTTCTGATATTAAAAAGTAATTTTGGTCGAAAATTATTCGAGTTGTAAATTTTTAATTTTGACTTTATTCGAATTTTTTATATATTCAATACTCTACATTGCTGTTTGAAATTTTTATTATGCTTTTTAAGTGAAAATTATAATCCGCTATATTACAAAAACGTCTAAATAAAAAAAATTGAATGAGAATTTCTAACTATAAGAAAAGAATTGTAATAATAATTATTATTAGAAATTTTTTCTTGTTCTATCTTTGAAAAAAAGAAAATTTATCTGCTAAGAAGTGTGAATTGGCGACAATGAAGAGAACGAATTTCAGTTCCTTCTTCGTATACATACACATAAAAGAGTCTATTGTTTGACTTTCAAGTTCGAATATATTATGTAGTAATATTTTTCAAAACTAATTCGACAAGGCCAAGAGAGAAGGTTCTCTCTCTCTCTCTCCCTTCCTCTTTAAACAAAAGAAGAACCATAGCAATGTCCCTCGTACTTTCACGCATACATGCACCTGCTGATTACACCCACGTGTTTGCTCGAGACGGGCGCACCCTCCACTTAAAGCGCCCTACGCCTACCAACGACAAGAACCGATTCATGTCTTCCTTTTTCTATTGTCGAAGCAATATTCAACTTTAGTTGTCAGTGTTCACCTTCTCGAGCGTCATCGCGTACACGAGTCATCATCATCCCTCAATATTTATTATACCTTCTCGCGCAATGCGAATTATTTGCAAGACAACTTGACACCTAATTCTTCTTCTTGTTTCTTCATCATGATCATCTTTTTCGCTCCGGAGAACATTATATGTAATAGACCTTGATGACAATCAAACTCACTCATCCGAAGCTCTATTAATGATTCCAAAGAATGACAGGAAGACTCCGCGGAAAAAGTTCAAAAATTCTTATCAGTGTCGGAAGTTCATTGACAAAGTTCAATTTGTTTCTGTTTGGAAGAAAATCTGGTAAATGTGAAACAATTAAGGAAGTAAATAGCGATGAAAAAATTCAAATCTCCTAAAACTGAAAAAGAAGAAGAATACAAAGTTTCCTCCGGAGAAAATCTGATCTTATAATTGTGGACTTATGCAACAAGGAAAGTAGGAAAAGGAACAATATGAAATTTCTCAATTGTTCACGTTGTTTTTCCGCTATCGACGAGCCAGGAACGTCTCGTCGTCATCCCGAAGTGTTTAATCCTCTAATAATGACTAAACGACCTAAAGAAAAAATTGCCAATCCCCAAAGAACATCGTTTGCTTCTGCGCCACGTTTCCCGACAATTTTAAAGGTCATCAGTTCACCGTGGCGACGACGAAAGAAATTACGACCAAAAGTTCGTCTCGAGACACGGCACAAAACAAAAAAGCGTGATTTGATCAAAGTGCAGCGACTAAGTGACAATAAACATTCATCATCAACTTATCGAATAAATCATCATCATCATCAGAGGGAATTCAATTCAAAGGAGGAGAAATTGAAAAATTTTAACGAATTAGAAAAAGAACGTTTAAATCTAGAACAAGAATACAGTGAACAATTTGAAGCATTAAAATTTCTAATTGATCCACCGGATTGTTTTAAAAATCCCGAGAGTCGACAGAATTTTGAGAATAGATTAAATACACTTGATTTTAGACGAATGAATACTGTGGCAATTGCCTTGGATCATAATGATTCAGAGAAGATGATGACGTTTGATTATTATTGTACAAATAGGGATGAGAAAATCATCATTGATGAAAGATTTTCATCAAAATTGAATAAATTTGTTCACGATCATTTGGAAATTGAAGAAAAGATGATTAATCTTTTGAATCGTGAACCAATTTTAAAGAAGGATAGAGGAAATCCCAGTCGAGATGGTTCACCAGCGAGTAGAAAAACTGTGAGATTTAAAGATGACGAGAAGAAAATTGTCGACGACAAGAAGAATCAGAATGATGCGGATGATGATGATGATGGAAAATGTGATTTTAAAATTGAGACAAATTTTCCATTTGTCGGTGAATGTGTTTTGAAGGAAACGATAGCAGAAAGTAGTGATAAGAATGTAATCAAAGAAATGGAATTAGAAAATCAACGAAATGTTTTGGATTCGGTATCAATTGATGATGATGAAGAATCATTGATACATGACTTCAATGTACTCTTGGAAATCATGGAGGTGACGGATTCTAATATTCCTCTGGATAATGATTCTTGTGGGGAATTTGGAGAAATTCCGAATGTCAATAAAACAGATGGTATATTGAATTCTTTTTATTTTCTATCGAGACACTATGATAGTATATTTCACTGTATATTTCCCAGCTGAATCCAAATCCGAAGTCAAAATTGTTATATTGGCTCAAAATTTTGAGAAAACTTCCAAAAACTACTCAAAAACACTAAATATAGGCAAAAAGTAAATTTTAATTTTTCTTCGAAACACTATGATAGTGTACTTCAATGTATTCTTCCCCCAGGAATCCAAATCCGAAGTCAAAATTGTTATATCGTCTCAAAATTTTGAGAAAACTTCCAAAAACTACTCAAAAACACGAATTATAGGCAAAAATAAATTTCAATTTGTTTTTTCGAAACACTATGATAGTGTATTTCAATGTGTTTTTCCCCGCTGAATCCGAATCCGAGGTCAAAATTGTTATATTGTTTAGAAATTTTGAGAAAACTTCCAAAAACTACTCAAAAACACTAAATATAGGCAAAAAATAAATTTTAATTTCTCGTCGAGACACTATGATAGTGTATTTCAATGTATTTTTCCCCGATGAATCCAAATCTGAAGTCAAAATTGTTATATTGTTTTAAAATTTAGAAAAACTTCCAAAAACTACTCAAAAACACGAATTATAGGCAAAAATAAATTTCAATTTGTTATTTCGAAACACTATGATAGTGTATTTCAATGCGTTTTTTTCCGCTGAATCCGAATCCGAAGTCAAAATTGTTATATTGTCTCAAAATTTTAAGAAAACTTCCAAAAACTACTCAAAAACACGAATTATAGGCAAAAATAAATTTCAATTTGTTTTTTCGAGACACTATGATAGTGTATTTCAATGTATTTTTTCCCGCTGAATCCAAATCCGAAGTCAATATTGTTATATTGTCTCAAAATTTTGAGAAAACTTTCAAAAACTGATCAAAAATAATGAATAAAATGTCCGAAGAAATTTTTTCAATGAAAGAAACCAAAATAGGAAAAATGAAATTTTACTTTAATGAGTTGTCAATTTTACCCAATCAACATCCTCTATACGGAATAATTTTACTCCGGAAATAAGAATCCTCTACCCCACAAGCAAAGCGGCTTGACCGGAAATTATTCCTTTATAGGTTGAGCTTCCTCTCTCTCTCTCTCTCTGTCTCTCACACTCTGCTTTATAGAAAGTTTATTCCGAGTTCTGAATCTAAGTATAAAAATTTTACTTTTCCAAAATACAAACTTCGTTCGTTTAAAAATTTCCCTATATTATTTGACACGTTTTATCAAAGAGGGTTTTTTAAAATATTATTTCTGGAAACTGAATTAAAGAGGATGGTGACCATAACCTCAAAATTGAAAAATTGTTTTTTACAACAAATAAATATATAATATAATTAAAACAAATTTCATTAAACTTTGAAAGATTTTGTTATAAAATGTTAAGGAAACATTTACATTGAGTTTGAATATTTTGACAAATGATGGTTATTCAACATTTTATGTTTTTTCTTTCAGCTCAGAAAAAAAATTGCAATTTTTATCCAAATTTGATTATTTGTCTATTATCAGACAAATATTTCTATATTAAATAAACGTTATTTAAGTCAATTAAATGGTATTTGATTCAAATACAGAAATTAATGATTCAATTTCACTTTATTTGACTCAAATAAAAATTATTTGGTTCCAGTAAATATTTATTTGATAATAGTCAAGTAATTCATTATATTTGAATCAAATAAATTTTTTTCAGTTTAGAAAGAAACATACACTGAAAAAAAAATTTATTTGATTTAAGGGGGGGGTATGGTTAATTCGATGAAAATAATGCATATTTTTAAGAATTTTTTTTTGAAAATACAAACAGTGTTAATTTATTTAATTAATTTTCATATAATAGGGCAACATTTGAAGAATATTTTCTGAAATTTTCATTGCAAAATATTGAAAATTGAGCGAGTGAATCAGAATCTCCTCAGGCGCCTCCAAAAAAAAGTTGTTTTGCGGTGTACACGATAACTCGCAACAGAATCATCTAAAACAAAAAAATCAAAATTCATTAGTTGAAGGAGATGTGTCTCGAGGTATTGATGGGAGGA
>JUFY01035642.1:0-14153 GCA_001855655.1 Leptopilina clavipes
TTATTATTATTATTCTTATTATTATTATTTTTATTATTATTATTCTTATTATTTATTATTATTATTATTATTACTAGTTATAAAATGTTTATCCACAGAAATGCAATTTCGTTCACTATATACAACATTATTAATATATTAAGATGTCAATATTTTTCCTCACAATGCATACATTGTTCGGCAAATTAATAACGACTTAAATATTGTATCTTCTTATACATATATATATACATATATTATTTAATTTTAATTTCTTTCTTTTTTTTTGCAATGTCATGATCAGTGAATGATATTACAATTTTATTCACACAAGACATTCTTATTGATATCGTAAACACACGGCAATAATAATTGATATAAAGTTACTGATTGTGTATTAAAGTAATAATTACAAGATGTTATCACCAACCCTCCCGTTTCTTCATGTAATTCATAATGATCATCGTCAACTATATATGTATATATATGTATATATATATATATGTTTTATGATCCAGCAAAATTAATTTTCCTTTTTTGTTTCTCTTATTCTAAGCAACTATGTGAGAGAAAAAGGAATAATTAACGCTGAAGAAAGAGAGAAAGCAAATTTTGTTCCAAAACACAGTTTGCATATTATAAACTTAAAGAAAATGCTGTCGAAAATGAAATATTTAAGAAATTGACAATTTTTTATTATTTTTTATTAACAAAATGGAAATATTTCCAAGTGAAAGAATGAAGAAAAGAATTTAAAAAACAAGTGAAGAAAGAAGAATTTTGAAAGTAGTCGATGAAGAAATTAACGAATATTTTATTTTTTATTAACAAAATGTAAATATTTCCAAATTGGAAAATGAAGTGAAGAAACAAGAAGTTGAAGAAATTAACGATTTTTTATTAACAAAATGTAAATATTTCCAAGTTGAAAAATGAAGTGAAGAAAGAAGAACTCGTCGAAGAAATTGACGATTGTTTTTATTTTTTATTAACAAAATGTAAATATTTCCAAGTTGAAAAATGAAGCGAAGAATTGAAAAAAAAGTGAAGAAAGAATAATTTTGAAAGTAGTCAATGAAGAAATTAACGAATATTTTTTTTTTATTAACAAAATGGAACTATTTCCAAGTTGAAAAATAAAGTGAAGAAAGAACAATTTCGAAAGAAGAAGTCGTGGGTGACAAAATTGACGATTTTTTATTTGTTTATTAACAAAATCCTGTGAGTCAGACGAAGCAGTAAGCAAAGAAGTGAAGAAATAAGGGACCTTCTGAAGTTGCCTTCAATTAAGTGTTATATTAATGCCAATCCACACTCCCACTATTTTTAATCAAACGAACTACCTTTCTTCACCGTCTTTTCAGTTTCCATCCAAAAAACGAAAAGAACAAATAATTGTAGTCAAAAAAACACTAAAAAAAATTGCAAATGAACAATAAATTTGTCGAATAATTTGCCAAATAATTTGTCAAATAATTTCATGCAAACTTTTTGATAAAAACTCACCTTCTCAATCTGATCCAAGGCAACATTTGCATCGGTCCAACTTGTCCTAATGTAAAGGTCCGAATTATGTCTAATTTGATCACTTTTAAGAATTGCCAACTTCTTGTTGTTATTGTTATTATTGTTGTTGTTATTATTCGCCTTAGTGTCAGTGGCATTTTGCGACTGGCTCTGACAAACAGAAGGGCGTCCCGCTAGGATCCCTGTTGGGCCGGACGCAGCGGTCATGATCCGTCATGCATCTGCCCCAATCGGCCTCTTTATCAACAATTTTTATATAATATTTTTGTTGTTGTTAAATATTTTCAAGTAGTGAATATTGTTCACCACGAGAAAAAAATAAAAACTTCAATAAATGAAAAATTTCACACAACAAACTTGAAAAAAATCACCTCGTAATCCAAAAATCGAATAATTGACTTCGGTCACAATTGACCCACAATCACTCTCACTCCTTTTCCACTTAATTGGCATGTAAACACTCCAAAAATAATGAATAAATTAAAAAAAAAAATAATAACAAAGAAGACACTATTGACTTGGTCTTGATTTGATGATCCACACAAGTAAACTGAGCCAATTGCTCATGATTGGATACACTTCTTCCCAGCATGCACTACCCGGCACAATTTATGAATTTTGGCGGGAAAATTGACCTTTTTTTTTGTGAAAATATCAACTTTTGGTTGTTTTTTTTTTTTTTTAGAAAAATTAAACCGCGGGGAATAGTTTTAATAACCTCGATTAATCCAACGAGGTTGTTTTTGATTGGCACTTGAAAAAAAAAGGGTGGGGAGGGGGGATTTTCTCTTTAATTGGGAAACCGAAAGTGTTGAGGAGATAAACGCAGAGAACTTGGGTCCATCGATGGCATCCGGTTACCCACGATATATACGTAGGCGGTGGACCGCAGTTGATCCGTTTTCATGCGATGCCGTGAAAGAAACTGAAATTCTCTTCTTCATGAAGAGGACGCGCTTCACCATTTCACATTGGTTTCAAAGAGAGGGTGGGGGGAATTTTTTTTTTTTTTTTGAATTTCTTTAGGAAAAGAAAAAACTATTTAGATTTAAATTCCACGTCTCGTGTATATTTCTGCTTAAGTGGAGATGGATAAAAACAAGACCGGCTCTCTCTCACTTTAATAATATTTTGGATTTAAAAAAAAACACGGACCACCACCGTTCCCAGTGTTGGCTAAGTTGGTACTAAAGCGAAACGCGCTGCCACATTTCTTTCGTGGCCTCTCCTGCCTTCTGCGCGCCGGCCATAGTTGACGGATACGCCCCACCACTCTCGATCTCAACATCAACCCGTATATACGAGGATCTCACTGTCCCCCGAAGTTCTTCGCGCACAAACATTCAGGAACGTATCTACTTTTTTCAAGGCCCTCGCTCTCTTCATTTCAAGTCAAAAAAAAAATTTTTTTTTATCAAAATTTATTTAGAAAAAATTGCAACTAGGAGCGTTAGAAAGGTTCACTTTGAAAAATAACAGACAATTTTATACTTTATTAATATAAGGTCAAATTTGGATTTGGCGAGTATGCAAAATCCTGAGGTGGAGTAACCATTTTCCACTGTGATCGTTATTTTGAACACCTCAGAAATGGGAGAAATTGAATTTTTTCCAAAATTCGAAATCGAGATCCTGAAAACCCAAGGGTAACAATTTTAAACTTAACCGAATTGCACTTTTAGGTTAGGTTACGCAATGGCAAAAATTAGCAACTGATAAAAAATTGCATATAATTAATATTATCAGCAATAGTGATAGATTGGAAATAAAGAAACCTAACGCGACAACAAATTGTAGGTTATGTTTAGGATATTATAATATTAATATTATTATTGTGTTATTTATTATTAGTCTCGAATCCTAATTTACGTAGGAAGAGTAAATAAAGATGTAACATTTATTATTTTTTTTAATATTGTTAACATTATCATTATATTGTTTGTTATTAATTTAAAAATAGTGCCCACCTATAATTAATTATTATTATAATTACATAAATTTTAAATAATGGGAGAAAAAGTGAAGCGCGGGGCGAGAATAATTTCTAGGCACGTCGTTGCTTACGTCAAAACCGAAATGTGTCGAGGTGAGCCGAAGTTGGGATCAGTTGCCGTTGATTGGAGGAGAATATCGGCGTCTCTCGTTGCTAGGATACCGACAATCGGGTACCAGCCAGGGATGGGGGCAAGAGCGCCTGGACCACACACGCGGCAACCATTTCCCCTCGAGCAAAAACATTACCACCACTAATGCAATAGTGGCCGTACGGAACACAAACGTGTAACGCGCACACACACACACACACACACACACAAGCAAATACATTCGTGCATTGTATATATTCTCCTCGGCCCACACCGTCCCAAGGAAACTTTACGTGCGCGCACACGACCGAATACGCTTTTACTTGACAGATATCTGTGATGCAAGAATCGAGGATCTGCTTTCAGCTGTCTGCACAAACCTAAGCGACGTTTGACGCGCTCTCAAAATATCCTCGCGGCTCTGTTTATGAAAATATGTCGAAAAAAAAACAAAAAAAAATCCGTTATTGTTGTTTCTAATTTACCTGTGAATTATTTTTTCTCTTCTCAGAGGAATAGGCGAACGCAGAATGTAACCTCTAAATTGTAAACTTTGTATAAGAGAGAAGGATAGAAATATTTTTTGTCCTTTTTGTAGAAAAAGGCAAAAGCTATTTCTATCCTTTTCTCTCTCATGTAAAGTTTACAATTTCGAGAATTACATTTTGCGATATAATAATTTTTACATGACGAATAAATAAAATAGAGGCGTTAATTTAATAAAAATAGTTGACATTATTAAATTTGAGGTTATGTTTTGCATTATTTGTCATTTTTCCTGACAATTTTGCATTTTGGTTCTTATACAATATCAGTTTTATTATAAAGGAAGTAAATCATCTTTTTTCAGGGCATTTTTCATTTGTTTTGCACGCTTTCATCTCTCGATTATTGCCACCGTTATGTGAAGGAACCGCGCTTTGTTCACTTGGATTAACCAAAACGATAATTTCACACCGTTGGAGAAATAATATATCGCGGTAACCTCGAAATATTGTTGGAAGCTTTTGGAGAAATTGAGAGGATTTTCGAGATGGGAAAATTAGAAGAAAAGAACAAAAGTTTGAAACTAATTATAAATAGTCAATTTAAAAAAAATTTAATATATTAAATTTATTATTGTTACTTTAAGGAGATTCAAATACAGTACATAACCTTAAAATAAAATTGAGGTTATGTCAATGATTACCGACAGAGGACTTTAAATCATTATTACCTACAGGGTTCTCTGTCGGTAACTCACTGAACTAAATAATTATATCTTTATTCTAATAAAGAAAAACTAAATTAATTCAGTCCATTGAGTTCCAAAAAAAAATATTGAAAATTTTGAATAAATATTCTCGAGAAAAAATTTTTTTTTTCCACCTGAAGAAATTCAACAAAGACAAAAATATTTCTTGACAGTTCCATTGGGAATACAGTGGGACCTCTTTATGGAAATGGAAGTTTTTACCGCATAAAAAAAAACAAAACGTTTAAAAATAAATAAGAGGCAATTTGACGATTAATTTTTTTTTTTTTTTTTTTTAATTGGATTCAAGTTAGACTCGCACGTGCGACAGAGAGAGAGAAAGATGGGTGGGGGGAGTAGGAGATTGAAAAAAGTCAGTGAGAGGAAGGCAAAGACTGAGATGGACAATCAAGTTGGTGGAGTGAGGATGGTGGGGCGGGGGGAGGGGGGGGGGACAGGTAGACAGAAAGAGAAGTTGTACGAATACGAGACCACCCACCACGATGCCTCGCTCCACATCGTCGGCTTTGCGCGCGAAACTACAAAAAGAATATACTGAATATAACAATTTTCTTCTTTTTTTTTTTCAAAAATTCTCCATCGGTTCACAAACTTGAATGAGACAATTTAACTTCCATTTATCTCATTTTATTTTATTTAATTTTTTTTTCTTTTTTTTATATCTTTAATACAATTCTTTTTATCTTTCTAGTTTCAATTAATATAATTTTCTCTTTTCCTTTTTTTATTGTTATTATTTATTTAATTTAAATTTTCTTAATTTTTTCTCTTTTAGGTCTTAAATCTTGTTTATTACGAAATAGATAATTATTTTATTTTGTTATTTTGATTGATTGGAAAAAATATATTTATACCTATATGTATGTATGTAGAAATTTGGAGATAAAAAAAATATGAATGAAGTATGAAACTTATCCTACTATATATAATATGTAGGAAGTCATTCCAAATATATATATATATATATATATTGTGTGTATTTTTCGATGCGTCAATATTTCTCTTGAATGAAATGGAAAGACTGAATAATATAACGAGCATGCGATAAGAATATTTAAAAAGCAATGCTACAACCATAAAAATATTTGTCATCTCATATAAACACACTGTTGTTGTTGTCAGTCTTTGGAATTTCATTCATGAATACACGAAATTAGATTTATAATTTAATACTAAAGGAATATTTATGGATAGCAAAAATTAACATTTTTATTATTACTATACTATTGTTATTATTATTGCAAATATTATTATTCTTGTAACTATTATTGCTACTATTATTATTATTATTATTATTATTATTATTATTATTATTATTAAGTGACGCGATCCGAAGAAAGGAACCTTACTAGCAAAAAAATTTGAGGTTATTATTACTTTACGGTTGGGCCAAAGCGTTTATTTTGTTTTATCTCACCAGCGCCATCTGTCTTTGCATGCAAATACTTGTAAGCGATGGCAGTAATTTTTTTAGGTAACTTATAGTGAAGTGCGCGAGGATTGCAGACCTGTCACGTCATTGAGAGATTAGAAGGCTACCAAAAACTTCAGCAAGAATTCTTCTGATTGACATTAAGAAAAAAATAAATAAAATGAATAATTTTCTTCAATAACGTTCAGCCTAATTTTGGGGGTCCATTTTTTTAAATATATATATGTTAGATCTTTCGAAATATGGCGGCTACCGCGATTATGAGGTTAAGTCGCATTTCCGGCGTAAGAGAGAAGCGCGCATGGCTCATGTTTGTATTATTAACTGCTAAACGCGATACTCAAGCTGCGTGGGAGGATACACGAAACACGATAATGTCCAATCATATAATATCTCCCGGGATGATTTTATTACTCCACCGGTAAGAAAGTCGAAAGATAACAATATATATACACTATAAGTTCGGTAGTAAATAACTCCGAAAAATATGAGACATACTAACTTACTTATATATATAATATATGTGGCATTTTGTCGCGTACAAAACTAATATATAATTGATTATTTAAAAAAAGGAACACACAATGAGAATCCAAGCAATAAATTGTGAAACATTTTAATTTGAATTTATTATATAAAGTATTATTCAACTTTGTTCTTCCTAACTGCCAGAGCGTTAAATTGTCTTGCTGTCAAAACAATGATGTCGGCCATCTGGAATTCGGAGCCTCTGTCCGATTAAACATAAACTATCAGATAGGATAGTTCTCTATATTACCGACCGCAGCATAATAAATTATCGACCGTGAAAATGTTATATTTTCATAATTTAAATAATTAATTCACCATCAACTCACTGAGAAGAGAGGTCGCTGATATGCGACGCCGATCCTTGTGACACGTTGGCCATTTAATTCTCATTCTCATTGTGGCGTTCAAACGGTATAGTTGATATATTTTTGTTCTGTTTGAAACTGTAAAATAATGTGATTGTTTTCATGACGAGGTCGCATGAGTACTTCTCATGTTTTGTTTGTCTCTCGACAGACATAATAATTGTGTTCAATAAATATTAAAATTTAAATAAAATTCGACTCGCTTTAACAAAATCAATCAATGTAACTTTTGTATTACATAAAATTTAATTTTCGCATCTCTTCTGAATCCGAACTAGAGTAAATTATACATAAACTTGAATTTTAACCTCAATTTGGTGAACTTCTTACTTTCCCCTCTCCACCGTTTATTAGGAATTTCATACTAATTTTTGAATTAATCATAGGCAATATCACTTAAAATTAACTAAATTATTCTTTTGGATATTTTCTAAAAATATTAAACGCCAGTGGCAAATAAATAAAATAATTAAATTAAATAAATAAATTAATTAAATAATTAAATTAAATAAATTAAATAAATAATTTAATTGATTAATTAAATAAATAAATGTGAAGATAACGTTGATATAACCTCAAATCTGTCAAAATTGATTAAATTAAAAATTAAATAAAAATCAAATTCTCCCTACTTAACTTAAAAAATATGGAAAAAAAATTAAAATCAACGTTAAAATATATATAAATCGTTTGTATTATTTTTTTATTCTCTGCTTGAATATTGCAAAAAAACCAGCAGACGATTGGAATGAAAAGAAAAAAAAAATTATTAAAGAAGAAAGCATTCACGAAATAGCGGCTAATACAAAGTATATTGTGATTTTTCAATGAAGGAATTCGTTAACTCCCGAGTTGTTTATATAAACGATGGAGTTAAAAGGAGCAAGAGTCGGGACACGCGATCTGCCATTTACGCAACATTCGAGATTAAGGACGAGGCAAAAGGAGTGCCCGCAGAAGATCGTGTAAAGGTACGCGCAAATTAGAGTTCGTGTGCTCGAGTTCGTGATCAAAGCGTATGTATATAGCTTGGAAAAGGTCATTGGAACGAGCAACGAGAACCGTTACATAAAATAAAGGAAGCCTATGAGTGTTCAAAGGCACGACTTGAGTAATTAACGCCACACAAAATCAAGTGATTAAATCTCTATACATATAAAATAAGGTGCAACTTCTATATTGGCGAAAAAAAAGTAACAAAATCGCTCCAGTATACTTCAAATAGAGTTTCAAACCAATGACATAACCTCTATGACACAACAAACAAAACTATATATAATTATGAAAATTTTTATCGCAAATTTAAATAGTTTCAGGGGTGCAATTTTGTATAATTTAATTTGGAATTCGACATTGAGCTTCATCTTTATTTTCATTGTGACTTTGATTTTGACTTAAGATTTTAATTTTGACTGAGATTCAAACTTTTGATTTCGATTTCTGACTGTAATTTTTATGTTTATTTTGACTCAAGATTTTAATTTTTACTGTGATTTTAACTTTGATTTTTTTTTTTTTTTTTTTTTTTTTTTTTTTTTTTTTTTTTTTTTTTTTTTTTTTTTTTTTTATTAATTTCAAGGTCACTGATTACAAATCGAAAATTAAAAAAAATATAGTTAACATATTTGTTGAAAACTTAATGAAATCAATTCGAAATTCGTTTCATTTTTGTAATATATATATATGAAAATACGAGACGTCGGAACTTCAAATGAAATGTTACAAAAGAGACTTTTTTCTGGAACGAATTTTTTTCTCTATTCATCGTTAAATCGATTTTCCACCTTTCATCATTTCGAAGTCGGCTTCATATATAAGGGTCAATTCTCTTTCACAACTGACTCAATCCAAATGGAATTTTTCCATTTTTTATTTTCATTTTACAACTTTAGTACCTATATAAATATTTTTCCATCTGAGTATATAAAATTCATGAACTATCTCGTAAATGTCTCAAAAAAAAGAAGAAAAACATTTACAAATTTCTTTGGTAAAAAAGTATAGAATGTCTTTTTCGCGTCCTACGATTAGATTTTTATAACATAACCTCTAAATGCACTGATTGACTTCAATGTGACGTCATTTGCCTACCAGGTTTTTGCGCAGATATTTATTTTACCATATATATTTTGTATATATATAAATGTACAGAAAACAGTGTTATTATTATATACTGTTTTTTATTATTATTATTATTATTATTATTATATATATACTATAGATACGTCGGTAAAATAAATATCTGCGTAAAATTACCACCTGGTAGGCAAATGACGTCAAATTGAAATACTATGTACTAAATATGTGCAAGACACTAAAAAACGCATTTCTTAATATGAGAGGAATTTTACAGAAAAATTTCAAGCCTAATGACAAATATTATTTTTTAGCTTTGGGACAACAGTTGAGAAAGAATTCCCCATAAGTGTGCCGCTCTTCTCACAGAGCACAAAACCGTATACCTGTATATATATATATGATGCTTGGAAAAGTATAAAAGTTGCCGCGCATCCTCCTTTCCTTGACGAATGAACTATTTCCCCTGACTCTTCGATCGGCGATAAACACCGCATGGAGACCGTTAATAATCTTTACGACACTTTTAACTCGCCACCCGGTATTAAGCGGATCCTCTCGCGAGACGGTCTTTGATCTTTGCCGACAGTCCATCTACTTAATGAGCGAGAGAGAAAGAGAGAGAGAGAGAGAGAGGGACTCGGCTCGCTTGATTTCCAGATACATATATATATATATATATATGTTATAGCTCTTATATATATAAGAGGGGGTTGGAAGCGCCTGTGGCACCTCTACACGGAATGCACTGTGCAACAATGTCAGACGGGATGCACATTTCAAGGAGTTGAAGCTGTCAAAACTGCATTCCCTTCTTTTCAAGGTCATGAATCACTGCAAGCATTTTCAGAGAAAGTCAAAGGAGACTCAATTCAAGGTCATGCGCACCAAGTGACAATGGTAGTGTGGGGAAATGTCCTAACTATATGGCTAAAAGCTATCGAAAGTTTAGTGCAATGTTAAGTCACTCACTCACTTACTCACTCACTCACTCACTCACTCAATCACTCATTCACTTACTCATTCACCAAGGCAAACTTACGACAACATTGCACAGGTACACTGAAAAAAAAATTTATTTGGTTCAAATAATGAATTACTTGTCTATTATCAAATAAATATTTACTTGAACCAAATAATTTTTATTTAAATCAAATAAACTGTAATTGAATCAATAATTTCTGTATTTGAGTCAAATACTATTTAATTGATTCAAATAAAATTTATTTGATACAAATAAATATTTATTTGATACAAATAAATATTTATTTGATAATGGACAAGTAATCGGTTATTTGAATCAAATAAATTTTTTCAATGTAACCTTTCAGCAACATTGTATAGTAACCTTGCTGCAATATTGCATGGCAAGGTTACCGCAACATTGCATAGTAAGCTGACTGCAATTTTGCATAACAAAGTTACTCTACAATGTTTGCAAAAACCTCGCCATGCAATATTGCAGTAAGGTTACTATGAAATGGTGGGATGTAATAAGTTTGGAGCAACATTGTAGGGAAACATTGCTCACTTCTGCCTACAAGTTATTCTCGTTTTGCAACTTTGATTTTCATACTTTGAAGACTATTGAAGGGGAATTGAACTCTTATTTTGATTCTTTGAAGTTTATTGGAGAGGAATTGCAAAATTATTATTAATGTAACAAATACATGAAGTAATATTAATTCAAACTTGAGCAAACTGTAAACTTGAAAGTATCAAATTGATACCAAAAGTATAAAATTGATCAAAAAATTTGGAATCAATTTGATACTTTTGGTATCAAGTTGATACTTTTAAGCAGTGTTGCCGCAAGACGAGACGAGACCATGCAAAGTCTCGTCTCGTCTCGTCTCGACTTTTTGCATGCTAAAGTTTCGTCTCGCGGCAACACTACTTTTAAGTTTACAGTGCAACAAATAATATAAGAATAGAAGATACAATATATAGACACAACACACAAAATAAAAGTCATAAATATACAATTAAAAGTTCTAATTATTACGTCGTAATAATTGGAATACTCTTTGAATATAATATCATTTAATGATTTACTCGCGGGTTATTCCAAATTTGTAAGAAGTTGTTTGCCTCCCCTCAGATGTAGATGGTCAGTTTATCGATTCAAATATCTGTGAATAATTATTTCACCAGCAAAAATGAGTAATGAACATGAATATCCAATCAGAAGGAGGATAAACATTAGATTCAAGCCCTTGGTGGTTAGGGATCTTTCCTGTTTGAAAATATCTTCTTCATTAGACTGTTGTAATTCTTTTGGGATGTACTCACTGTCCCATTTATCACCGATACCAGATTCAATAAGAATCGATGTAATAAATTCAAATCGACTTTTATAAGGTGATCCTCCAGTAAGGAACAATGCACTCGGTCTTATTGCAAAATATTCCCTTAAAATCATGATTCTCGAATGGTCATTTGTATTCTTGACTTTCTCAATAATCAAATGTGCCGCATCTTCTCTTCCCAGGCAGGTAATATTTTGATACTTGATCAATTTTTGTCCACACTGTTCTAAAGATTCTGTGGAATATATGCATTCTTTATCAATATTTTATAAGCTTCATTGTCATCATTTTGATCAACGTCTTCTTTGTTGTTTGCATTTCCATGTATAATTAGCGTCAAATTTTCAGCGACTATATCTTCAAGTGTTTCAATTTTCTTGTGAGTTACCTTTTGTAGATTAAATTTTGATAACGAGGAAAAGATATAAGATGACTGCCAAAAGTAAAAACCGATGATTAATATAAACGTTATTTTCTCCATGGTTGTTTTGGGCACTTGTGGAATCGCAGTACCCAGCACCATTTGAATAGTGTACATTAATTGCCAATTGTGATGGTCAAATTTTAAGAATCTACCAATGAACCAAGGCATAAATGACAGAAAAATGATTCTTGCCATATTCATTAAATTCCATTCAGTTTTCACTTTTACCTCACTTGGTAAAATTGGGACTAGGAGAGCAAATTTCATCATTCGTGTACCTTTAAAATTGTCACTATATCTGTCCAAGCAGGTGGTAATCAAAGCAGATTGAACTGCTATTAATTCGACATCTGCATATTTGCTAAGATAATATTCACGACTGCATTGCATTATTAACCAGTTTTTTTCATTTTCAATCTTCTTGCCCAAAGTGAAATTCATTGTTTTTGAGAAGGTCCGCATTATGTTAATTTCAGGTCCGCTTATATTGACTACATCTCCATTATAATTTCTTTCAATGTAGGTATAAGGTGGATAATGAAAGAGGTAAGCAGTTATTTTGTAGCCCTTCAAGTCACGAAGCTTATTTGGAAACAAACAATTTTCTTTTTGGAAATTTCTTCTGTGTGATCTGTCAGAAAATGGATTGTAATAATGCAGTTTTACGTTTCCTGGTTCGAAGCATTCTGTAAGTTTTTGCTTAGAATCTCTTTGTAGTCGTAATTCAAGAACAGTGACATCCAAAAATAGTTTTGTCCACACCAATTGGAGAAAAGTTCTGTACTTTAGGGACTTTGTTACTTGGGTGATAATCAAAACCTTTGGACGTGTTTTGGATGTACCAATTCTGCCAATGATGTCATTATGTTGGACAATGTTGACGAGTTTCCGTAATCATTTCTGTTTGTAATGAGGACAATTGTCATTGTTTGAAGTAGAGACGACGATAATTGTAAGTTCTGTTTGTGTTCAACTGTTATGTTTCTAAAATCAACAACTCGTGTTGGAATCGTTGTTGAAATTTTATTCCCCAAATGACAAATTTCTGAAGCGTTGCTGTGTTCATGCAATAACAAAAGTACTTGACTTGTTCTAGTCTCTTGTTTTAGGAGACTTACCATGTGAGGAGGCAAACTGTTACTTGATGTGTTCTTGCAGATGCAGCAAAGTATGCATAGAAATGTCATTTTAATATTCAAACTATGTAGCTTCATCTTATTCGTTTCTACCTCTTCTTTTCTATTCAGAAATTCTGAAAGAATGATTTTCTTTAAATAATAATTTGCAATAGAAAAAAATCATTAGAACTTTTAAACAATTTTATCCATCACCCAGTGCAGTGGTTTTAAAAGACATTATGCTTACCATTCAGAATTGTCTTGTCTCATGACCCAAATAAGAAATATCAAAAAAATGTTTCACTTAGTCGTACAGTTATCACTATGTAGTCAAAATAAAACTGAACTTTAAAGTAAAGGAAATATACAACAATTTTTTAAAAAATCAATATTTATTGTAAGGAAAATTTGATCTACAGGTGAAGATATGTCAAGAGCACTTCACTTCGAAAGCTTCGAAAATATACAAAATGGGAAAGACATATAAATAATGAAGGACAAACGAATAATCGAATAAAGTTCAGAAATTCCAAATGGTAAGGACATTTACATAATCAAGAACAAACTAATAAACATTCGTATACTAAATTAAATTAATTTTGCTTAGCGTATTTCTTTCAACAGCTGGTTGTAATTTTTTCTATCTGTACTTCTATTTTTTTCCCTCAGGTCTGTAAGATTTTGCTTAGCGTATTTTTTTTAACAGCTAGTTGTAATTTTTTCTATCTATACTTCTATTTTTTTTCCCACAGGTCTGTAAGAAAAATACTACGCAATTTAGGACAATCGATATATTGAAGTAAACTCGATTTTGTACACACTATATGTTGACATCTAATTACAGGTATTTGTCCCTTCAGTAAAATTGCTGTTTTTTAGACAGACATATTTTCAGAAAAATTGATTTTTCTTTTATTGAAATTTCTGAAAGTACAGTAGAATTCATATGACAATCATAGTCATGATCTTGCGTGAATTACTACAAAGGATCCTGTATGTAAATGTTGTTTTAAAGTGTTCTTACAAAGGATTATTAACATGCTTCCTTCATAA
>JUFY01035643.1:2432-61204 GCA_001855655.1 Leptopilina clavipes
GTTATTTATCAAAAATCTTTAATCAATAAAACGAAATTTCATTTTTCAGATAAAAAATTTCGTTTGTCCAAAATATGAATAACAACTACGCAGTTAATCTTTGTAAAAATAACACAATTTTGCGAAAACAAGTTTAACCTTATTTTTCACTAAAATTAATTATCAAAAATGCAGCAAAGCCTCTGTTTCGGATTCTGTTAATGATTACAGAAAATTGAAACATGAAATATGTTAAGATTCCTTCGGGGAAAGAAATCGACAATAATTATTGTATTAAAGACTGGTGAATTTTTTCTTTCAAAATTTAGCATAATTGCATCGTAACGATTTTGATATTTGGATGGAGATTATGAGAAGATTCAGGGTCATTGGGCAAACTTAATTATTTCACGAGAGAGAGAGAGAAAGAGAGAGACCGAGATAATTGGCTCTACACGCGAAATCAAAAATACCATTTTGTCACGTGTTCTTCCGTTATATATAGATTTTATTATAATTAGTAAGTTATGTACAACATTAATTTAAAAATATTACAACACTGATAATACTAATTTCATCATTTAATTTAATTTGCCATTTCATCATTTATTGTTAAACATACGATAATTATTTAAAATTGAATGAAAAAATCAACATTATCTTCATTGCTAATTGAATTATTAATTATTTTATCGACAATTACTAAAATAGAAAATAATGATTCTTTTCAAAAAATTGATGATCCATTTCTGAAGAACAAAGATTAAAATAATGAATGTAGATTGAAAAATTTTTCAAGTAAAATTTAAAGCACTAAAGGGGATACTTTATCCACTCGAATAATACACTAACACCTGTTGATATATCAGTTCTAAGTGCTCATAGTTCGAGACTATATAAAGTTCACCTACGTTTCAATTAGAGATCGTCTTGGAATTCGCAAGAGAGAGAAAGAGAGCGTCATCAGACCTCGTGAGTAAAATTTCCTTGACAAAATGCCAAGTCTCATAACAACTGGCCTTTTGCCCAAAAACTCCTCAAGGTAGTAGACAGGATTGATTCTCCTTTTGTTTTCTTTTGTCTATGCGGCTGTGTTTTTACTATATTGAGCATACACTTGTTACAAACACGTGCCGTCTTATTCACGAGATAAAGGAATATCAAATTTTCGTGATTCTTTAATAACTCAACAATGGGAACAAGGGACTTTCAAGAATAGTTTAGTCAGAAGAATGACTAAGGCGATAATTAGAAAATTAATGCAATTATTTTCAAACACGACCCACTAGAAAATTAATGAGGAACTCCTAGAAGTGTATCTACTTCTAAATTGTATAAAAAATATTAATTCGAAAAAATTAATTTCGAAAAATTGGATTATTTGTCTAAATTTTAATCGAAAATAATGGAATTCTCCAAATTTGGAGAAACTTAACGTAAATGACAATCGTAAAGGACACGTTTAATGTTTTAATTAATATCAAATTGCAGAATGACGCACACGGCATATATGCAGAATCTGTCAATTGCAGATGAATGGCACCTGTCACCACTGTGACGTGCTGCAACATTTTGATGAAGAACCATTTACCCAAACATAAGCAAATGAAGACTTATGTATGTAATTTGTATATATAGCTTATATTACGTCAAATCCCCGTTGTCCAAGACATATTAGACAATGTTCTAAGCTTCATTTCAAGGCCACGCGATAATGTACATAAACATTATATGCTCCATTTCCGAGACAAAAATTACCACCCCTCACTACGATAACAATTAAACAAATTGCATTGGTAGAAAATAAACACAATTTATGAAATCCAAATTAAAAGAATAACCAAAATGATAAAATGAATTTGAATTAAAATTGTAATCATTTCTAAATATCAACTTGCAGACTGCTGATTGTGAGTTTTAAGATAAATGTTCACATGAAATGTTGGCATTGACAATAAGTTTAAAAAGAATTCAAAGTGAAGAAACTAGAACCACGTGTGTCACGATACCGCGCGTGTCACATATAAAAAGACATCAAAATGAAAAAATTACTTTTTTTTACACATTTAACAGTAGCGTATTAAAAGTTTATATATGCAAAAATTACTCCATTTTATGACATAACGTCACAATAATTTCAATAATCATCGATAAAATTTCACTTTTCATTGCCCTTTTATTGATATAAATATAATAAAAAAAAGCTCATAAAACCAATTAATTGATTAATAACATTTTTTCCATTACAATTCAATAAATATTGTTCATTTTATACGATGTGATAATAAACCATTGAGACATTATAAAAATCCTTTTTTTCATCATTTAATGTTGTATTTAACCTTCACAAGGTTTCTTCATGATTCCAATAAGCGATTTTTATAATACCACACAGAAATGATTGACATAATAATGTGTTCATCGAACTGCATGAAGTTAAGGTCAATGCAAAAGCTACAGGTATAAAAGGTAAACGGCAACAGGTAAAGGAAAAGCATTTTTTAATCCATCCTGTTGAGAAATACGCGTGTAATGTTAACGAATTTTTCTTTAAACTAATTGTAATTGTAAATTGTAATTGTAAATTGTAAAAAATTAAATTGTCATTTAAGCAAAGTGTCATTTAACTGACAAATTATCATCACCATTATACATTAATCGCGTCACTTGATCAAATTATCACTTGATCAAATTATCATTTGATCAAATTGAAATTTAACCGAACTGATATTTTACTCGATTATGCAGAAAAACGTTAAAAGTGTTAAAGACGTTAAGTGACAAATTGATTAAATGGAAATTTGTTCACGTGTTTTACTAGCGAGAAATACGTTCACCATATACTATATATATGAACTATAAACTGATGTCATAGGACGTTTTGAAATTTTATCATCACTTATAAAATTCACACGTGACTATCGTCTTGTTAAGACGTGCAGAGAAAAAAAAAAGAAAAAGAGACACGTGAATTTAACCAAAGGTCATGAAACTATTGTGCATTATTATTTCGCTTTAAAAACCCCAAAAATACATTTTAAATATACTTCAATTATTGACATCTCCAGGTTAAAAAAAATATTTTTAAATCCGTTAAGTATCTAAATCTATCATTTTTTACCTTCTAAAATTAGAAAAAAGAAACAATTTTACTAAAGACAAATCCTATATACATGAAGATAGGTCACGTTTTATTATAAGTAACGATTTTAAAATAAGGCCAAGCAATAAATGTTGCGTGATCGATTTCAAATTAAGGTGGAAATTAATCAATCTAATGTGCCGAAGAAAAAATTCTAAAAAAAAAACTGGGACAACGAAACATGTAAAGGACTGAATCTGAATAAAATTTACTCGATATATTATCACGTGAATATTACTATATATATATTATTCTGTTTTGAATCCATTTGTCAACGACGTAGTCTGTTATACTCAATTCTGAATAAAACTGTAATTATCCAATCATAGTTTACAACTGTAATCATTCAATCGAAATTTAAGGTTAATAATTTTCAGCACGTCTTCGTTGAAAAACATATTCTATTTTCATAGCAATTTTCCTGCTCTACTTTTATATTTTAATTTTTGCAAGATACGCTTGAGAAAAAATTATCCCCCATCAGTTGACAAATGGTTTCATTGGAAAATAATTACTAAACGAAATGATAATTTATAAGAAATTAAAATAAGATGCAATGTTCTTTAAGAAAAAATAAGAAAAAAATTTCATCAAGAGAGTTGCGGATCTTATTTCAATAGAACACAATATTTGCCCTGAATATATAATTTCAAAAAAAAAAGAAAAAAAAATTCACATTGTGCATAATAAAAAATTAGCCCTTTATAAAATTCTAACACCATCTATATAAAATAATATTATAAAAATCCTGAATCAAGACTGATTCACGTTCGCGATAATATTAATATCAACACGCGAAAAAATATAGCGCACTATCCAAGGACCTTTTGAGAAGGACAAGGTTTCATGTACTTGTTTTTCAATAGCAATTTTACTCTCGAGTGTTTATTTTCATGAAAGTGTGTTTTTAGTGAGATAACTATATTAGAAAAAGGCATGCCTTTTTCTATTAACGCTTTTATATATTTGTAAAATTGTTTGAAAATCAAAAATAGACGCGATTATAGGGAAGCAAACACACATGCAATAAATGTCATTATTTGCTATGAAAGCGCACATTATTAACACTACTTGCGCAAGGGAATAAAATTATATTTTCCCAAACATTTTCTATTCTAATTAGCAAACTCATTAGTATTCATTTTAATGCATAATTATGTAACAAATAAGGAAAATATTTTATGATCATGTTTAACTAAATCACAATTAAAAACATCCATAACAAGCAACAATTACAAGTAATAAAAATAAAATAAAAATAATTGTACTTAATAATCAAGGTAACTTACCAAGATGTGACGGATTGGAATCTGTAAAAAGAAAGAAATTTTTTTTTCAATACTTTTTTCAAAGTCAATAGAAAAACAAAATAATAAAATAAAGAATGAATACAATTTTTATATAAGTAACTTGTAAAATTAATTTGAGTCTATATTAATTAAATTCCATAATTAATATCGATTATTTGATTTACATTCGAGCATTAGAGAAAAATTTGATTTCCAATCATATTTTTATTATATACAATAAAGGGAAAAAAATTTTTCTCCATGTTAAATGCGTTTTTTAAAAATAGAAAAAGCTACCAGGAAATATGAGTATTGGTGAACAAATGCATACATCAGTCGTATTCATTTTGACCGCAATTTGTTATTATTGACGACGAAATGAAGTTCAAGGAAAAGCTACTGATATCGATCCAGTTATTTTTTTATACTTCAAATCCTCGTTACACGTGGAAAAAAAGCCAAGCACCATTTAATTACTGCGGATAAATCTACATCGTTCAATTAATTGGACACGACAGGCAATCAATTGACTGTAAAACTGCATTAATTGTCACGGACAAAATTAATTCAACGCAATTCGCGTTTTAATTTCTTCAAGAGACAAATTTTTTCCATTCTATTCTAAACTGATATCTAAACTGGTAAAAATAGACGAATCAATTCTTGTTAATATATTCTTGAATTCTAATCATTTGATAAAACATGGTGCCTTATTTTTATTTCAAATATAAATTTACATATTATAGACGTCCAAGAATTTTGGCATCCGAATGAATATTTAATTATTTATTGAAAATGTTTCGTGTCTGTTTTAACTATTACATTGGAAAATTGCACATATGAAATATAAAATATTCAAAGATTTATTTGACGTCGACAAGTTTCGAGAATCATTTAAATTTGAGTACCATATGATTCACTGTATGAAACATAGTGCAGTAATTGATGCGAGTTTGCAGACATTAATAAATTGCGAAGGTTAAAAATTACGTCGCATTGCAATTTTTGGTATTTCAAAAAGTCAATATTTTTCCATTGTTTTTTTTAATTTTTGGAAACTAAATATCAATTTTATGTAAAAAAAAAAAAAATACATATTTTATAAATCTGTTACAAAATAGATATATTCGAATATTCTCTTTAAATCTGAATTAGAAAATATTTTAACTAATTTTAATTAGTGACTTTTTTTCAAAATCGCGCTTTTGAATTAGTTAAATTTACTAAAAAATTAGTAGAAATTTTTTTTTAATATAATAAAATTTAACTAAAAGCAAAAAGTCAGCTACTGATTCAAATTAGTTAAAACTTTTACTAATTCATATTTAGAGAGAGTTTATTTATAAATAATTTAATTTAAAAAAAGACTTCAGTATTGTGATGACGAAATTTTTTAATTGAGTCAAATAGAATTTTTTGCTTTTTACATTCAATATTCTATCAAGAGTATTAGACTCTACAATCAAAGGATCTTTGATCGTTCGAATCGCGCGTCTTATAAGGGGTTAAAGATTTCGAGGGACGTTTATAAACAGTAAAAGTGGAGCATTCGAGCAGTATTGGTGCAACAAATGTGCAAGAAGAAGTCTATGGTGATAGTGAGATCCGATAACTGACATGCAAGTCATTCGTGTAAGGGGGAAGAGAGAACGTAGAGGGAGTTGCGTGCGTCATTGCGTATCTTGATTGAAACTCCTCTTGCGGGTTACCACCCTAAATGTGAGGCTGGGACTATTTTCGAGACTGGCCTGGATCGCGTTATATTTGAGAGTATATGTACCAAAAGAGAGAGAAAAAAGAGAGAATAAGAGAGCAAGAGAGCCAAGAAACGTTCAAAAGCCACAAGTAACTGAACTCATTCGTCTGCTACTTCATTATACACATTATTTCTGGCACTATTCACATATTTTTAGTAAACTTCTTGTTTAATACACCACATTTCCTCAAAAGCTACAACATTTTATTGCGGTCTGCCACTTACGAATTTAGAACATAAATTTCCTCTACTATTCTATTATATAGTATATCGCAAGATTCTTACTCTTTCATGTAAAAGAAAGCTTTATTTTAAATCTCTTCTTCTCGGAATTTTAACAAAATTTAATCATCATTACTTTTGTCAAATAATTCCCTTGAATAAATTATAAACATATAAATATTCACTCCAAGGAAAAAATCTTATTTATAAAGAAACAATTCTTTTCTCCACAAATATGTTTTTTCCCTTCAATTTGATTCGCGAAAAATTATTTTTACGATTCTATAAAAAAAAGACACTCATAGTCACTTAATCGAGGTCTATGAGTAAATATTGTATCATTTCGAAGAATAGAATGATCTTAGAAGTCGTTTATATTCTTTCTAAAAGCAATATTTATCGTCCTGCATCATCAGACTCTGAATCAGAAAGCTTTTTTTTCTTCAAAAAGTTTTTGCACATATTTTAAAAATTTGAAAAATTTTCATATATTATATTTCATATTTTCATTATATAAAATAGTGCAAATTGGTAAATTTAGTTTTTGTAAATATGAACTTCGATTTTCCTTGATTTCAATGTAAAAACAAAATTTGGCAGACGTGTTGCCGCCACGTGGTCACTGAGGCCAAAATTGAATGCAGAAAAACGTCCTTCGGAGAAAATGTCTGTCAATGAAGATTATGATTTTTCTTCTTCACCGAAATGCCATTAATTTTAGTTTGTTTATCCTAGTTATGTATATATCTCACTTTGGCATCGTTACTGAAAATGCAAAATGGTCTAATCTTGCACAATTTCTAGTTACAATTTGTTTATAGTTTAGAAAAACGCATTAAAAGTTTTCATAAAGATGTAATTTTGAATTAGTTCTTTGATCCGTGAAGCAAGTTTGTTTGAAATCACAGACAAACTATTACTAACACTCAAGTTGAATAAATAATTACAAATTTCCACTTCCGCGTCTTTCTTCCCAGCGTCCAATGGCATTTACAAAAACGAAACCAAAGAAAATAATAAAAAAATTTCACTTTATGACTAAATATAATCTTATTAAAATTCAGACCATATAATTCAGAAATAGAATTTTTAGTTCGAGGAACCCGGAAAGTTAGTTACTTTTCTTCACGTTGAGACGAATTTAAAATTAGGGTTTCTGTTACACAAACATTCTCCTTTTTTTTTGTAGGAAAAAAAAGCGATTATTACTTCCTCTTGGAAAAGTTCAACACGCTTTGAAAACTATAGCAAAGCCACAAAATCAAATAATCAAAAATACACAATGAGTGAATTGCTGGAGAAAAAAAATCGGAGAACAAGAGCTGCTTTAGATATTTTTAAGATCAATTTGCGTCAATGCTATGAAACTTTATAAACTTTCTTCACTTTTATTGAATCGTTAAATGCTGTTCAAAATTAGTTTACAAATGCCAGTTTAAATGCAATAAAAAAAAACGAAAGATAACAAAGCACATTGTTAAATAAAAGCAAGTATCAAAAATGCAAATTTTGATTTTCATCTTTCTGCGAATAAATCCAATGTTTAACGATTCAATAAAAATATAATTCAGTATAATAAATAGAACCTAAAACAAATATAAAGAAAAAAAAATTGAAAAACCATTTAATGTAAGACCTTGTACAAATTGTACATTATTTGCTTTTTTCCAATAAATCTCTATAATTTGTTATCTCATTGCATCCAATCAGATGCACGAGTCTAATACGTAATCACTACTGTTGCAAATATTTCATTTATTAACGGGTTTTTCTAACTTTTCTAATTCATTACGCTTAGCACTGTTTTCTCTCATTTTTAAAATATATAATGAGAAAAAACCGCGGAATTCTGATTAGAGTTTATTTTTCCAGAATTGAGATCAAGTTTATCGGAATTTAATCTGGGAGAAAACTGCTGGGGGCATTTCATATGTATATAAAATACACACATATCATAAATCGCGAAGCATTATGCAAAACAAGCAATTGCATCATTTAGTAAACTTCTTCATCGCCATGTTAATTAACTCATCGTTTTTATACTATATATATGTACGATAAAAACAAGTATTTTAGACTCTAAAAAAGCCGTTATAATATTTAGAGTATTTTTCAACCCTACTTGATATGTAAAATTTACATAAAATTAATTAACTTTTTCTTAGGAGAAAAAAATGTCAATATTAAGGGGAAAGATTGTCATTAAAGATAAATATATATAATATATATAATAAAAAATAATATTCACTCATTAAATTATAATCCATAATTAGAACATCGATTTCTATGTATATGTAATAATGACTTCCAGAATATAAAGCAATTACAAAAAAGTGAAAAGAAAAAAATTTGTATTTTATTTTTTGAAAATATTTATACGTTGTTTGTTACAGAAAATGTAAAAATTATTGTTTTTTCTTCCTTTTTTCCCCCCACTGTAAATGTTACAAAAAAGTCCTTGAAAATTTATAAAATCAAGTGCAATATCTTGACGCTTGTCAGTCGATGCTCGCGGACAAATAGATACTTGAAATAAAATTCCTTGACCGTGACTTGAAGCATTTACTGCATCGTTCGATAAAATGTGAAACCCAATGTTCTGTATATACATCGTAAAGCAAATCAATGCGGATTTTATTAAGAATTTAAAACTCAAATAATTGCCAACCCACCAATTTAAACAGAAACTGCGCAATTTGGAAATACTTCAACTGGAATTTTTTCCAACTATAACTCTTAGACATCAACTATAACAATTAATCAATAGAGAAATAAATATTTAATAAAAATACGACACGAAATTCTTTCCAGAATAAAATTAATTTGATTTTTGATGAAACGTTAAATGAAACACATCAATTAAATCGAGAATTAAATGAAAGAACCATGAATGAAATTGAACGACCTTGATTACTGAGATGAGTGGAATGATCGACTAATAACTAAGTGAGCAGTCTCTGCAATTTCTTACGTATATATACGCAAGAGGTAATTTTCTGATAAAATGTGTGTAATCTACTAGAAAAAAAGTATTCTTACTGAAAACAAAAAATACCTACTAGTAATTTTAATAACAAAATAATCCGTTTCAGCATAAAATGTGAATTTCTCAAATTTTTTTTTTACAATGATGAAAATCACTATAAGTATAACAAAATAATTTCAAGTCATATCTCATGATTTACATGTGCAATCTTCTGCAAACACGATTTTCCTAAGTAGGAAATGACTTATATTCCGTAACCGCAAGTACTTCAATTTTTATTTGCAAAAAATCAAACATAGAAATAAAAAATATGAAAAATTACTTGCATGAATCGTATATACATCTAAGATCAATAACCATAAAATAAAATAATGGCAGTGAAAAATAATTATTTTTCACAACCAATAGTTTTATTAATTGCAAAATCCTGTTTCAAAACTAGAATTCTACTCGATAAATCTACCATTGCTAATTAGTAAATAATCACTGATCATAATAAGTGATGCAAATGCATACTTAAAAGTATTATTAATTCTTTTCAAGTTCAGAATACGCAATCTAACAAATGATCGTCAAATAAAATTATTTTACTTGTCAAAAAAAAAAAAAAAGAAGAAACGAGAGATCTACCAGAAGATTAGATTTTTTGTATTAAACACTCGCATATAGGAAGTAATTACCTCATAGATTTAATTAAACCTTTTCATGAGCAAAAGCGGATTTTCCATTGTCGATGTTCAAGTCGTGGAATAATTTGAAAATTTGCGGAAAAAATTTCATTATCATCAGAGAAACCCAATTAATTTATATACTCAACACTTAAATCACAATTTGAATGTTCCTCAAATTTCGAAAGTTTAAATGAACCCAAATTTTATTTATTTCTTCTTCAAAATCAAATTTTATTGTAGCAATTTTTCGTAATCTATTCAAAATTGAATAAATTACAAAGCTTCAAAATCTTTAATTTACGTTTTTGCTTTTTATTGCAGACAGTTATTTTTGAAAATATTTATACCGAAAAAATATTTCGTTCATTTGAACCAAACTTTTGGATCACCAATTTGAGATATTTTCAAGGATCTTTGATTTAATTTAATTGAGATGAAAAAAAAAATTTTTTGCATATTCTGAAACTACACAATGATTTTCCTATATTTTTCCAAAAGTTAGATGTTCGTTTTTTTTTAATTGAAGAAATAAAAAATTTTTCGAAAAATAATGGAAAGATGAAAAAATTTTCGAAACAAACACATGAATTCTCAATAGCACATGAATGCAAAGAGTTTGCAGACTCCAAACTTGTTGCCAGGCAGTCCCGAGGCCAACCGTTATAACCATTTCCCATCGACCTAAGCTTTGTAAATGTATGCGACTATCCAGGGCCAAGAATTCAAAGAGATTCGTTAACCCGAGATGAAGCTAGGCAACAGCTACACATCATTTAATAGATTATGTTTCCTCTCAGTGTCTCAGCGCAATGTCAAACTCGCAACGCGCAAAGGTTAATAATTTACGTCAGTTATTAAATTCCTTTAAAAAAAAAAAAGAAAAGAAATCATTATAACAAGAATCTCAACCATTTAAATTGGTTCATCAATTAAATATGTAAATAGTATTGTTATTCAAAATAATTCCTTTCGAGAATTACGTCAATGTTATGAACAGGAAATTATTGTCAGACAATTGTCGGTGAAATTTAATTAGAGCCCAAAAAATAAAAATTTAATTGAAAATTAAGATTCTTATCTGCATTTTGAATTTTTAGAAGAACTTGATTTAAATTCAGAAAAAAATATTAGTGACAATCAAGTCGAAATTTTACTAAACAATTTTTTAATGGAAAATATTTTAATTAAAAGAATTTTTTTTTTCAAAAACACGAAAATGTTCCTATGAAAAAATGAAAGATATTAGTGTTTTTTAAATTCAGTTTAATTAATTTGCCTTCTAGTTATTAAGCGAAACGTTGTTTCTCACAGACTGTGAAAAATCCCCTCGGTTCGTATATAAGCTCGCAGAGAAGTCGATACCTTCGTGTAGTATGAAAGGAGAGACGTTTAGCACTCCCCTAGACAAGGATGGAACACAAATAATGGAAAGGGCACAAACTTTCCAACATTTTTTTTCCCCCCTTTTTTTCAATTTCGCTTTTTCTTATATTATAAATTAGAAACTATAAATTAAAAATATATTTCAACTTTTTCAGAATAAATTTTAGTATGTAAAATATATAATAATAATAATAATAATAATAATAATAATAATAATAATAATAATAATAATAATAATAATAATAATATAATGTATAATATAATAATACAGAATATAAGGAATAAAATTTTAATTTATAGAATTTAAAATAGAAAATGCAGAAAGAAAAAAAGAGAGAATATTGTTGAAATGTTGTACTTGACTGAGAACAAGTTTGAAAAGTTACAATTTGAAGACCTTGTAACATTCTTCCAGAACGTACAATTGACGTCACAGTTTTTTTGCCATTATTGTTCGGAAGGATATGACGTGGCGCCCAGGACTAATTGTTTCTAATTGCAATAGAATGTTGGATTAACTGATTAAAGAGAAACATCTAAACTCTTACACCGCGTGTCTTTCACATTACATGACATATATATAAAAGAATTTATAAACTATATAGACACACTAGAATTTCAACAAGTCATTAACATTTCAAATTTTTTGTAGTTATTCAATGAAGAAAAATATTTTGCTCAAAGGAACTAACAGGACAAAGTGATTCTCTTGAAATTATGAGTCAATCTAGAAGGCAGATCTTAATTTTGTTTGTTTTTCGTAATACCCAGACTTCCGCGGCTGACACGAATGCATTCTACCTTTTTTCATTGAACCAATTTCCATGTATAGTTATCGACTATGACCTAATTTTACTCTAATAATGAAATATTAAACAAACAAAACTAATATTTACTTGGCTTCTGAAAAATTACGTCGTCAAATATTACATACGGTAAACAAAAATCGTGTAAAACGCAAAAAGCAAATAGATACGAAAACATTCTCATGATTATTGTATAAGAACAAGTTTTCATGTGTAAAATGTTTTTATCAATGAATATTTTGAAATCGATGAGCGTGTTTTTGACATATTTTGCGCCGAGATACATTTTTATTTTCATGTAATTTCACAACATATGTATCACTATATAATAAGGCGTAAATAATAGATTTTATATTAGTTTCAGGATCATTGATAATCGCGACTATAAGAAAATTGACCAAATTGTCGGAAAAGATATATATTACTCACTATATACTTAAAAGGGTTAGTGCATGATTAATATGACGAATTACGTGTAAGAGGAAAAATAAATAATGCGGTTTTTTTTCCTACCATGTACTATATAAATACTTTAGTGTACGCGTTGTTAAAACAATTTTCCGGGTAAATCTAACAAATAATATTTATCTCTAATACACTTCTAAAGAAATCATTATAGTCATTATGTAATTTGTTTATAATTATTTGTTCCTATTATTATTAGTACATATGCATTTAAAACATACGTACATAGTTATGAATCAAAAATAAAAACAAATATTTCTTAACAAATTATTCCTACACGGGCAGAGAAACCAAAACAAAAACAATACGATTTAATTTTGTATTCGATTCCACTTTTTTCTGAATAACGAATTTCAACTGTAATTAAACAAATAAAAAAAAAATGTTTTTGATAAAATACTTCGCTTGGAATTTATGTTATGGTAAATAATCATTATTAAGTTGCTCTTGAGTTCAACTAACTCAGGGATGTATCGACCAAATAAAGTTCAATGGCTGCTATTCTATTATATGACGATATCTTATCATTGGATGCAAATTTGCATCCATTTTTTTCGAAATCTCAAAAACTGAATAGTCACCAATTTCTAAATAACAATGATTTCTATACACATAGTAATAACTGAAGAGGAATAAAACAATTTGTACTGAATGTAGGACAACATTTTGTGTTAAAATCAGTAACTCTACTCTGAAATTCAGTCAGCAGTGTCTTCTTAAATTAAGATTTAAAACGACCTGAATTCAGATTTCGCCTTATTTTGATATAACAAATATAATTTCACTTTTTACTCTCAACATAAATATTATAATATATAAAAATTTATTATACAATTTTTCATTGTTTTGAGACAAAGTCACGTTGGCCAATGTATTCTGGAAGAAATGATTCTGAATTGTAAATTAAACTAATGTTGATTGTTGAATTCATTGCGAGGTTAACGGACAATTAAACTCCCTCGATTAATATTGATATTCGAGATATTGCACGTTCTCTTTTCTATTTCATATATAAATTACAACCACGATTGTATACAACTTTATCATAACTTGACATATATATATATTGTAAAAAAAAATTAATTTCTAATATGTCTCTAACAGTTAAAGAGAATATGAAAAAGAAGAAAAAGTGAATAAAATTAATATCAAATTATATAGGTTTCCATTAAACTAGTTTATACTTGTTCATAAATAATTTAATTATAAATGGAAAAATAGAAAATTATACTTCGTTATATTTTATTCGGAAAGAATTAATATTTACAAAGTAAAAAAGAATAAAAAATCAGCTTAATAAAGTTTTTTTTAAATTGATTTTACTTTGAAAAATAAATGAAATAACTTTACTTAATATCCATAGGTATAAATTTAATAAAATTAAAAACAATTTTTTTAAATAAAGTTAAGAAACAAAATTTTTTACATTATAAAATTCTAAGAAACGGTTATTATTCTTTGTCTTTGGGCTGTTTAAATATTCAATGTCAGAATCGATCATTAGATTAAATGTCAGGTAGCGCCATCCTAATTTACAGGTGTGATTTTTTATCACCTGTCATCACCTGCCGACAGGTGTTAACGTGTAAAGTGTCGACACACTGTAAAATAGAAGTCGCACTAAGCCTCGACAGGTAACAGGTGGTTTTAAGACTCTTATCTTTTCTACTTGTACACCTCAGTCGATAAAGGAACTTTATACCATATAAGGTAACTTATTTCAAAAGCCAATTACCGTTCTCTGTTTTATCGCAGTCGATAACAGTTCAAATCTTTTCAATATGATTTTAACAGTTCAAAAAACGCAATCTTTTATATGAAATATAAATATCATTTAACGAGTTTTATTGTAAAAATAAATCTTAACCTTTACAACATCTAAAATTGCAGCAATATTGCCAACATTGTTGCAGTATTAGAATATTTTTAAAATAGAAGAACATTTAAGCAAAAGAATTCAGCTACTTAGAAATTTCTTCTTAATTTTTCAATAAATATAATAACAAATAAGTATTTTATATAATTTTCAACTTATGAAAAATTCGAAGAAACTTTGTCTTCAGTCACAAACAATTCTGTTAACTAATCAATTTTTTTTAGAATAAAAGTAAAATTTGCATCGAATGTTTTTCAAATATAGACTTAAGGGCATGTCAAAGTCGTTTCGATTTTTCTATTGAGCTGCAATGGAAAAATCGCAACGACTTTGACATGCCCTTAAAAAAGAATACCAAAAAGAAATATACAAAAAATATAAAAACTTACTCGTATCATTTTCGTGTTGATTAATTCCATCTCTAATATTCTCAGGTGCAGTTGAGAGGCCTGTAAGAAGAAAAAGAATACTATGAATAAAAAAGAAATTATTGTTAAAAATATTTACCAACGTTTTTGAAAAAATTTACGTGTAAAAAGAATTTTCATTAACATTGGCTACTTTCAATTATTAAATATTAAATTATAGAAATATTAATCAAATAATTTTTTTACACATAGTTCTAGTTTTTACCATAGATTAATTTGCGATTTCAGTAAATCAGTAATAAAAAGGACACACCCCTTCCTTCTTTACATAACCTGTCAGCATAATTATGGCGAAAGGGGGAAAAAAAGTGTTGCAATTTGAAATTTTAGCCAAAGGCATTTAAATTCCATAAACATATCTGATATACCAAAACCATTTGAGTTGAAAATTTTGCATTCGTTCAACATAGAAAAAAAACGCCGGCTAAATTTTCTTATACTACTGAATGTTTTTTTTTTCATGCTATAATGTATTCGTTTGGTATACATTGAAAAAAAAGTTTACTTGTTTCAAATATAATGGGCTAAAAACTTTTTTCCGAATAAGAAAAACTTAACAAAGGAAAAAAATTATTCAATACAAATAATTGTTTACATAGAAATATGTGGAAATTTTCATCAACAAACGAATTTTTTTGTAATCACGAAACATCGAGACTAAAGAAGATATCGAGATTAGATAAAGAAAAACGCGAACAATGTGCATAATTAGATCAAGCTTCTGATCAGAAATAGATAATGAAACTAAAAGTTAAAATTAATACTCAATATTTTGTTAAGTTATAAATTATTCACTTTTGGCTTTTTCCCCACTAAAAATTGTTCTTCTAAGATACCTAAGTAAAAGTTATTTAAAAAATACTACAATAATTGATAATTGATAATTAAACGTACAATATTCATATCTGTATATCTTAAACGCATGCTTCCATTTGAGTGCTTATCGTAAATGTCAACAATATTCATTTCAAAAAAATAGAAATTCAAATAATGAGATATTAGTTCTCTAATTTTTTAGCGAAAGTAATGGTAATTTATTATCAAATGTTAATTTAATTTTTTTAAAATCGATAAAAATATCGCAATTAGTTTTATCTATTTCAAATGAACAATAAAATGTTGTATTATTATTTATTGCTATATACTTTTTTTTAAAATAATTTTTATGTCTCCCATAAAGAAAATAGTTAATACTTTTACAGGCAACATAATAGAAATGATCAAATCGATAATCTAATAAATAATTTACATATACGGTAGCTCCTTGATATGTTTTATGGCTTTACCTATATACATATATGTATGTTATAAAGCTTTCGGTAAATAAAATCAATTTTCATATTCCTACAGAAAACAACACCTGACTATACCAAAATAAGAGGGCGATAAATTAATTATTTTTCATCAAAACTTTCCGAAAGAGTTTGCCTATGTGGAAGAAATTGACTCCAAACTACAAGATTTAATGTATGATTATGCTTGCAATAATTACAGGAAAAATGACATGGAAAGAATTATTTAATTTTGCACTTCCGTTTTGCAATTTCAATAACAAACAGGAAGCACGGAAGAATTTAATGATCCTGAAAACGTTTAAAATGAAATAGTTTTTATACTATATATATATATATATATATATATATATTTTTAATTAAATTAAAATTTACGAAGCACTAACAGTATAATAAATTTCCATCTCTGATTTAAAATATAATATTAAAAATTAAAAAAAAATGTAATATAATTAAATATTTTAAAATGATAGCATATATATCGAGTTATAATTTAAACGTTTCCTTTCTAAAACTATTAAGATCTATTCTGTTAATGAGTACTGCACTTAATTTCTCGCAAAACATCATCACAACCAGTGAAACCACAATCGAGGAATGATACTTCTTTTAATTAAATTTTCAAGTAACTTTAAAAAAAATAGCAGATTTCTCTTTTCTAATTCATAACACTTGCCACAAGTGAACTTGCGATTCTATTATCTATTATATAACAGGTAACGATATACTGAAAATTACGAGTAAAAATAGGAAGAATCACAATCTGAAGAAGATGATGTGATTTATATATACAATTCCATATAACTAATACATAAAAAAAGATAAAATAACAATAAATCCGTTATTTTCATTAGAAAACAAGTTCAAGAGCAATGCTTCATAAAAATTATTATATCAGAACATATTTACATAAACCTCTATTAAGATAAAAAAAAATACCAAAACTCAGTTCAATGTACCTAAAATTTACAAGCATCGTAAATTATGATTATAGTAATAAAACTATTATTATTATTATTGTTATAATTTTTTATAACCGGAGAATAATTTTCAAAAAAAACTCTAATTTCACAACACAGTGACACCTGTTTTTTAAATATAAATAAAATTAACAGAAAATCCAATAATTACTATTACATCAAAAAATATATCATTGACAAATTACAAAAGAAGACCAAACATTAATTTATTTCAAAGCATTAAAATAGCAAAAAGTGTCATCGTATTATGTAATGTATTTAATTTTATCAACAAAACAATTTTATGAAAAATATATTTTATAATAAAAAATGTTTTATTTCATAAAAAAAATATTAATCTTAAGCGCAAAAACAGTTAATTTTTATGACTAAACGTTTTACATTCTTTTTTTTCTGAAAATAAATAATAATGTAATTTTAAGAATTTCGATGCTTAACAAAAGGAATTTTCATAAACTTGCAGGCAATAAACAATCATTATCAAATGCACTCACGTGTGCATGTGACGCAGGAATGCTTTATTACTGCCAGTCTTATCTTCAGCGCATTGTTTTTAATAATATCCTTTCGATTTATTTCGAAATTGTCAATTTTGAGACTGGTAAATTTAAAAAAATAAAAGAATGTAAAAATTTTCCTTTACTGTAAAATTCTGTATCTTAGTTGGGATTTTGCCCCAAATGGATTTGCTTAATTGAGACCATATTTAGATAAATCATCTGGGCGCCATCAGGCCCCTGATTGGGATCAATTTCACAAATTGTCACTGTATTTTTCAAAGAATGAAGTTTCCATAATGGATAAAACTATAAAACTAATTTTGAAATTATTACGAGAATTTTTATATTAACATGGAGCAAATCAGACCTTTTGAGCTTTATTTAGAAAACTGTTAATTCAAATTGAAAACAAATATCAATTTAAAACATACCAATTTTAGAAGAACTTTCAATAGCCCTCCACATTATTGTAGGATTGCACGTTGCACTGTCAATGATGATGTTTAAAATAAAAAGACAACAAAATTGAAGAATCACGTCTAAAACTTCGAAGGCACGGAATATCACAAAATTGCACTGTCACAATTATTAATTATTACAATCACAGATATAACTATAGACAGCTCAAGCACTGATCAAGATTTTTTTCCGTCAAAAATGCAATTTCATTAGAAAAAGAGAATTCTAAGAACGATTTTTCCAAAATTGTAGCCAAGGGTCACGAATACCAAAAAATCTCAACGAATCGTGAATTTGTCCACATGGATGACAAATTCAAAATTGATAAATTTTCACTGCATTGATACATTTGAAACAATGTCATCTATTTTTTTTTGTTTTGTTTTTGAAGAAAATTTTGCGGAAAAAAAGAAAGTAACTTTGGCCTTTAAGATCCGAACAAGCGAAAAGCACCTTTTGAACTAACTGTCCTGGGATCGAGAAGGGCTTTCTTTGAAGAAAGTAATAACCTGGATCCCTGGGAATGGTAGTCGATGGTAAATGAGGGTTGGGCCTAAAACTCAATTGACGCCTCCAGATGTGAGTAGCTCAATGAACACTGAAGAGATTGTCTGAAGGTTCCTCTTCTGTCAACCAAACACGTCAACTTAATGATTAGATCTTTATCAATTATAAAGGCTCGCGACTCACAATCAAGTATTTTGTAATGATACAGTAATAAGCGGCACAGTAGCAGATAATATTGTTTCCTATTTGAGAAATATTTACAAAAAAAAAACAATCAATAAATAACGGTAAATTTTACAAGTACTGTCAATAATCAATATAAATGCAATCATTTTGTTAATAATAATAAGTAAAATAAAAACAAACAATTCAACAATGAACGAACTTTCAACGCGTTTTAAGAAAATTTGTTTGTTTTTTTTTAAACAATGTTCTCTTGAAAATTAACAGAGCAATTATAAAGTCTTTAAAGAACTTTCAGTTAACATTAACACTGTTAATCTTATCTTTTCAAATATTTTCATTACTTTCCATTCAAGTGTAACAAGTAACTTATTGCATTTCTAATGACGTCAAACTTAAAAAAAAAAGAATTATTACAAATGCTTCAGTGTGATTTATAAATAACGATATTATTTAACTCACACCAATTACACAGGTGGAAAAAAAATATTGATAAATAATTTTTGTGGAATCTTTTTTTTTTATAAATTTGGAAAAATTAAAGTTTAAAATTAAAAAGAATGCTATAAGTGTAGTCGCCTACGTTGAATTGCATTCATTCAAAGGGAGCGTGATGAACCAAATTGACCCTGAAGTTGACAATAATTGTTGCACTTAATTCTCGCAGTTTTAATTCCGTACCGTGCTAATTACAGTTCTATAAGTGCAACTTGGAGTAATTAATTTTGACATTATTAACTTAATCCTTAAACGTGACTTGAAGGAATTAACAATGTTCATCAATAATCCCTTATAAGGAAAAATATAAACGTAACAGAGATCATATGATGATAATTAAAAGTGATAAAAAAGATTTACCCTACAGATTTTTGATTTAATTATATTATAATCAGCCACGTGCGCAAATTCACGAATATTTACATTCTGTTGAATTATATCAATCAAGACCAATCAGATTCAATTTCTTGTACTTTCATATTATATTATCTTTAATTTTACAATTATTCATAACATAATTATTTACCATAACTCAAACTGAACATAATAGAATCTTGACGTGTCGCTGATACTTATACTCCAACCAGACCATCTCGATAATGAGCATCGAATTTTCTCGCCATCTATCGGACAGTTACAGAATATATTGGCGCGAAATTCAAACCTAATGAAACAAGAAAACCGAACTCTTTATCGACTACTGTTAATTTTTAATTTTTTTTCTTTTTACTATACATGAGTTTAGAAACGGAAATTCACTAGACGAAAAGAATAATCTCGTTTCGAAATTCTATTGAAAAAAAAACAAATGCAGGACTTGCAAAAAAATTTTCCTTATTGCCTGGAAGCAACACCGATCCTCAATGGATTAATCAACACCTTCATGAATAGAGAAAAAAAACTCTCTATTTTCTAGATAAATATCCTGATTCCATTAATAAATTCTAAAATTCCACCAGTGAATAATTATTCACAACAAAAAGAATCAAAAGACCGCATTACCATAAATCAAGTCAAGCATATAGCCTAGATCATCTTATGATCTTTTTTAATCCTTTTTTGTTAAAATAGCCGATCATATTTAAATGAATAAAAGTAATTTACGAACAGAATATTATACTTTTTTTCCTAGCATATCAATTAGAAATTATTTTCGAAAATGGTGTTAAAAATGAAAGTTTTCAGATTAGAATATCAAGAGTGAATTTTCACAACTTAGGTAGAGGCAAGTGTGACACTTTAATAATCTGAAGATCATTTAATTATTTATGACGCTGCAAATCCCAAGAGAACAGTTCCAGCAGGACAAGAGAGATTAGGTATATTTGATCCTCTAAAGATGTACCTTCTTGGGTTTTTCCTCAACTCTAGCCAATTTCCTACAAACAACAGCAATTTCCTGTTTCTACCGTCAATGAAACTTTTACAATGAAGAAACTAATGTAAACCAGAAAATAATGTCTTTGAAATGGAGACATTTTAAAAATTTCGAAACCAACTAATACCAATCTAACAAATTGCATGTACACAAATACTAATTCATAGCATTCAATGCAGGTATACTGTACAAAGCCCTTAGTTTAAGGGCAATGCATACCTGTGGGATTATTGTCCGTCCAATTTGTTTAGATGCTTCGAAATTTTTCGAAAGTTTCATTCTTAAACATTCATTTTACTGTATTTATTTAAATTTTTGATATTTTTTTCTTATAGGTTATTCCTCTCACAGTACTTGAACTATAGCAATATTCTAATATTGCTACAACAATTTCACAGTTTAAAAAATTTCAGAACTAAGAAAAATTTTGAAAAGTCCCTACAAGTTTATAATAAATAATAAAAATATCTTCGCACGTTCAGTAAAAATTACGCACATTAAAAATATTTAAAATCCAGAAAACTCAATTTACTACAATTCAATAGATTTTTTCATTCTTACCCTGCTGCATAAGATTATATAATAGAACGTATCTGAAACAGAAACTCACCTGAAACATAAAAGAAAAATTCACATTTATAAAATTTGTATAAAATAAATTGAAGACATAAATATTGTAATCATAATTATCAGAAATGTGGGCAAGTATAAGCAAAAATTTTAAATAGCACAATGTCATTTTTTTTTATCAAAGAATGACATTTGGTATAGATAAATTTATAATCGATGCAGAACATGAAAGCTGACGTAAAATAATTAGTGTGAAAAAAATGGGAAAAGTTTACTATTTTTTTTTCTTGCTCCAAATAATTGCCTGCATGATATAAAATGATTAGAGGTGAAACACGTGAGTATACATATATACGTTAAGCCGGATGATCACATACGGAATAAGTGCGTTCATCATGAATACAAAAGATGACATAATGATTCATCATCATCTCGATGGCAATGTTGTACTTTGGGGTCGTGTCGACTTTGTATTAATCATAACGTCCGTTCAACTGCCGCGATAATACCGGAAACTAAAAAAAAGCTGTTCAAATTTACTTTTATTTCAAAATTAGTAAATTGCATCACACTAATTAATTTTCAAATTTACAATTTAATTAATCAGTTTTATAGTTGAAAAACCATCAATTTTTCTTTTAAATTACTCTTTTATCGATTAAATTAAAAGAAAAGTATTATTTCCATTTAAAATTAGTTGACGCGTAAGGTGTGAAATTAAAAAAAAAAAAAGAAGAAAAAATATCAACATTATTTTCCTCATTACGTGTATAAGAAGATAGAAATCTAGAATTTATATTTTGCGATTTTCTTATATTGGAAAAAGGGAGATCTTAAACCGATATGGTTGGTAATTAAAAAATAATTTACATGACGGAAATAAGTTTAAATGAGGAAGTGAAAAAGTATATTTAATTGTGTATTAAATACGACCTTTTAGCTATATAGATGCATTCAGGAGAACATGAGAATCTTAATATTAATAATGAGATATTTTATGCGAACTTATTAGAAGAAACATGAGCCCTGATGGTATTTTAACAACGGTTACAAGGATTAATGTTTTCCATATAATAAATAATGCATAATATCAAAAGATATATACACGCGCATAATCTCACATATAGAATTGAATGTGATGAATGTCATTGACTTTTAATTTTTTTTTCTTCTTTTAATTATATATTTTATCCAATTTTACGATCCTTATAGGTATTGTTTTTGTTAGGAATGATTACAGATTAGAAAAATGTATCTGAATAATTCATTTTGAAATAAAATCAAGGAAGATTTGTGACGAGAAAAAAAAACAGAATAATAGGTATAAAAGAGGAATAATTAATCGAATAATCAGAAAAATCATTTTCTCATTAAATGAACGATCATGTAAGCTTTGCGTTTTATTTTATAACAAAAAAATCAATTTTCGAGTGAGTCAATGAGTTATTTTTTAAACATTTTTTGTATAGAACAAATTTATAAATTATAACTATTTATAGTTTTTAAAAAAAATCTTTTTTGATCGATTTTAATGGGTTAATAGTCTACGGTAACACAGTTTTTGTATAAAAAAAATATAGGGCTGGAAGATTGTTGAGTCACACACTTAATATACGAATGAGAAATCAGAATCAAGGATAGAACAATATAACTAATATAATATTTCAACGTCGAGAAGTCTGAGAGAGGTACATACAATGTACGCAAATAGATTCAGATTTAAATTCGTTCGTCTAAAATAGTTCCTTTGAAATTTGAATTTTATTTCTAGATCTTTTTTTCAAATCGATTCATAGATATATGATTAGCGTTTTTTTAAAAATAAATTTTTCATTTTAAATATATAATTCATCTGTTGATAATTTATATTTTTTAAAATAAATCACTTAAGCTGAAAACTGATATTAATTAGAAGACGCAAAAACAGAATATTTCCCATGACTCATTTGTAAAATGAGAAAGGAAGAAAATCAACTAAAAAAGAGCAGTATTTTAAAAAAAATAATCTATTTTTCGAAAACAGAGATCGATTATTATATATTTTAAAATGTTATAAGCGTCATTTGTGAGAGCAACGCATTTGGCAAAAGCTGTAAGCGTCAGAGGATTTCTAGGAAAAACAGAAGAAAGGCTACGAATTTGATTCAAATTTTGGCTACATGCCGATTTTTTGGCTATAATTTTTCTTTTAAAAAATACCAGACTAGTCTGCTAATATATTTTTTTCAGAAAAGCGCAATTTCCATTTTTCACGAAAAACGCTGATTTTTCAATATTACTTCTTTCTTCAGAGAAAAATTTCTTTTAGACAAAAAAAAATTAAAGTAAAATAAAAAAAATAAGATTCTTCTTCAAGTCGTTTACTTAGAAAGTCAAAATTTCCTACACGCATTAATATTGCCATTGTGCTTGTTTATGTATTACTTAATGTGCAAAAACATGCGCGGAATGTGTGACTAATTGCACAACTTGAAAATCTTGGCTTATAACCACATCAGGTAATTTTTCTATGAAACAAAGAAGACTGTAATTTATTTCTCATCCAATAACACTAATCAATCCAGACAAATTTATTTATTGAGTGAAACAAGTACCTAACGTAAGATTGACGATCATTCACTTCTCTTATAAAATCATTCAACTTAAATCAATTTCCAACGAAAAACAATTTCCGCAAAAAAATTATATGTTTTAACTAAAAAAAAAAAAAAAACGAAAAATATTTTAAATCCAAGTGAATTTAATTTTAATTTAAAAAAATTTAATTATTGATTATATAAATGAGAGTAAAAATAAATAAAGAAATTTGAATTTCTATTTTGTATTTCTTAATTGAATGCCCATCTTAAAATCATTTTTCGTAACGACTAACTGCGGCATAAAGTCAAAAATAGAAATACAAATTTTGCTAAATCTAAAGAGACATGCAAATTTGTAGAAAGATATCGACGAAAACCGTGACGTCGCTTTTGTGACGATACACTTGTTAATAGACAACAATCTTGAACTTTTAAAGCACATTTATCGTTTCAATTTATTAACAACGTTTCAACTGACGCCAGTGACGTTGATTTGACGTAATAAAAACTGCGAAGTGATTTCCACTATTTTTTTTTGTAAAAATTTCGCAGATTATCGAAATATTTTATAATTGAAATGATGAAAAAATCAATAAAGGACAAAAAATATAAATAAATATTTTCAATTCAAGTGCAATTGAATATTTTCTTATAATATGCAAGAATTATTTTCTTTTCAATCAAATGCAACTTATTAATACAGGTACTTAATGCCTATCTGTCATTTCCGTGTTTCAATTATTATTCCCATCTGATCATTTTCTTTTCTCTACTTATTTATTCGATAATGATATGATAACACTGTTTTTCTTCAAGACAGATATTGAAGAAGCAAATATTTGAAATTCATAAATCATACAATACGTAAAATCGTCTGCAAATATGAATTAAAAGCACTAACGAAAAAAATTCTCTCCAATATTTCAAGTGCAATCCAACCAAAAATGTTTTGAAGTTCAATAGAATTTTCCTGTTAATCAATCAAATTTTTTTAATAAAACAAAATTAATTTACTTATATTATTAAACAATAGTATGAAAAATTATGGAAAATGTCGATTAGAGTAAAGAAGAATTAGATTAAATATAGATTAGGCTACACAAGAATTAGAACAAATGAAGATGAAGCAAAAAAAAAATTTCTAGCAGATTAAGTAAGCCAAATAAAAACTTGACCAGATGAAGATCAAACTAAACAAAAATGAAGTCGAAGAAGAATTAGGTCAAATAAAGATTAAGTCAAATTAGAAGTAGACCAAATAAATATTATGCCAAATAGGAATCAGTATAGATAAAAATTAGGCTAATAAAGAATTACAGAAAATCGCAATTAGGCCGAAGAAAAATTAGGTCAAATAAAGATTAAGACAAATAATAATTAAACCAAATAAAGATTAGGCCCAGTAAGAATTCGACCGGATAAAGATTAGGCCAAATAAAATTTCGACCATATTATCATGATTGTGACACTTGAATTTAGAATAAATCAATGTTATACTGTTTGAATCAACCAATGGCAAAAACCAGATTTACATTGCCTGACTGAACCAAACTTTTTTTCTTTTTTTTTTTTGCATATTCGTGTAAATTTTTCAAACAATTCTTTGTATAAAACAATATCTTATCAAACGTCTTGAAAAAGGGGCGTTGGCAATTGGCAAACACAAACAGATGTACCTGTTTTTATCCGTATAAGTGAAATTAATATGTCTTATCTGATTTTATAAGTACAACCAAAGTTGTAATAACCATACATCTAATAACGATTGCGATAAGATATTCAATTTTTTACCAAAAAAAATGAAAAATAAAAGTGTAAAACATCTTTAACTCGAGATGTCTACTCAAATACATCCTACATATGAGATGAAAAAAATCCGAAAAAAATCTCTACAGAAAATGATAAACAATGACGTTTATCTATTAGGCACATAAAGATAGTAGACAATTTAAAAATCATCTCAGAAATTGGGTTAATTGATGAATTTTTATTTAATTGTCAATTGCTCCTATAGTCCTCGAACGCAAACGCATTTGAGTGTTTATGAAAAAGTTTACTGTTTAATCAACAATTAAAAAATTCATACAAAAAGAACATCTAAAAACTTTACTCCAAGTAATGAAATTAACTTAACAATTACATTACTTTCTTCTAAACGAAAGTTGTGCACGTGTGTAATATATTTCACTAATTTTCACGATTTACACAAAATAATGTTAAATTGTAAAATATACACAAAATGTTGAAAAATTTAAATAACTATCTGAAATACACTGAAAAAATTACAATCAATTTTTATTTTCTTATCAAAATGGGTTTATGGGGTAAAGTGGCACGGGGAAATTAAATTATACATATTAAAGAGACCAGTGGTTTATCTACATATAAAAATCAAAAGTACCGACAGTGAAAGTGAATTGTTCACGTCCACATTCGCAAAATAAGCACGCACAGTTTTACGTCTTTTGTTTTTTTTGTTTTATCTGTCACATTTATCTTCCATAAACGTCTCAAAAAAATTTTTTTATTTCATTAGTTAAGAAAAAAGATGTAACAATCTTAGTGATAGTAATATAATAATTACAACTAATTAAAAAAAATTAATAATAATAATTATTAATAAAAACAAAACACAATAATAATAATAATAATACCCAATTAAAATAATAATGAGAGAAAAAAATATTAACAATTTTGATAATAATTACGAATTTAAGAACGATAACTACTCTAATAGTAAAAAAACCAACAGACATCCTAATTATATTTCATTTAATTGAGATAACTACATGAATATTAAATTAAAATATACATTAAATTGACGTGAACGGTTTTTTGCAAAAATTTCAGATTAATTTTACGGAAAATTCTGTAAAGTTAATACGTAATTCGATTTAATTTATGAATTGTACTATGATTCATTAACTACAATAATTCAAAGGAGCAAAAAAAGAAACATAAGAACAAAACGTATAATAACCAAGTCTATTATTTATTATTTTCTTTATAAAATGTTTATAATTTCTCAATTGGTTTGGAATTTAATTCTCCAATTTTAAAATTAACATAACTACATAATTTTTTTATTTTTTTTTGCACTAATAACATAAACAATTTAAAAATATATGTGCGAATATATTGCAAATGGAACAATGCAAATATCTTTCAATTGTTCACAGAGGTACTAAAGTGTAAAGAAATTATACGATTCACGGATAAAATCTAGATATAAACTTCGTGTCTGATAATAATGTTATACAAATATTACGCTTTAAAAGTTACATTTGAATCGTTTAATTAAAATCGAGTGTTCAATTCATTCTTTTAGTAAAATATGATCAAATTATTCAAATCTTGAAAAATAAATCCTATTAATACAATTTATTATTATTATTTTTTTGTATTTTTTGTATTATTATTATTAATATATAATATATAAATATATTGTAAGAATCTATTAAACTTACAAATGAAATAAACGATAAAAAAATGTATAAAAACTCTAACCTTTAGAAAGTGACCGACAACACACTCATTTCTATGTTAATTATAAAATTTGCACGTTTACAATTTTTTTCGCGTGTCATGAAAGGGGATTTTCTGAAAGGGTATTCCATTCTCTGTGAGATTACAAATCAAGACTTTATCAGTTGCTATTAATATAATTTAAATTTATGAAAATCATGAAACATTGTATTGAATTAATATGAAACAAAAATAAAATTATTTGGAAACATCTGAGACCCAGGAATTGAAACTTAATAGAGAATTGAATCATTGACAAACTTTTTGCTATCAAATTAGTTATTTTTAACTATTTCAGATTGTAATAGATAAAATTAAAAACGAATTCAGTTTTGGTATGTAAGAAAAGTGATGTAATTGATACTCGTCATTAATAATATTGAGGGAATTCTAATGATCTATTGATTCAAAATGAAAGATTAGTTTTCTAAATTGAGCTAAATATTGAATTGAAACTCTTTAAATCTGAATTAGTAAAAAAATAACGCATTATTAGTAAAATTTTGACTTACTGTTTACTTTAACAATTAGTAAAAAGACTAATTGAAACATAATTATCAGTAGAAAAAATAATTGAAAAATACTCAAATTTGACTAATTATTAGTTATTTTTATCTAATTTGGATTTCGAGAGAAAATATGCTCCTTTGTAATTCTGAAAAAGTGTAAATGTCATGAAACTTGTTTTTTAAAAAAGAAACAAGAACTGACCGACTTCTGCTTTGCCGTTCAAGTTGTACATAAAGTTATCAATATATTTGCTTGGAATTTTCGTTCTAATTCGTCTAAGTGGTCAATCGACAGTTTTTCAAGGGAGAGAAAGAGAGATAGAGAGAGATCAATCTTCTGGGAAGAAGATATGCATACAGGTATTTTGTGACGTCACTCTTTATCGTCAAGTATGTCTATACGTTTATCGCATAAATCTCGTTATTTTCATCCTTTTTTCAGGTTGACACTTCGACAGAATGTTAATCTCATTTACGATAAGAAGCTAGTGATCTCTTTGTATACGTATTCAGCAGAATTGTGATAATTTCTTGTTTCAGAAATAGAGAATTGCCATTTAAAAACACGCGGTCATTCAAGAAAAACAATTTTTCTTTTTTTCCTTTTTTGCTTGTTACAAAATCGTTAACATAAATATTATTAAAATTTGGTACTCAAAAAAAAGGAGAGAAAAAAAAAATTCTTATCTGATATGCGCTCATGACAAAGCATCTTATTATTCAAACTAAAGCGTAAATCAATTTTGTCATGTAAAATCGTAAAATACATATGTACATGTATAGAAGATAAGTAGCTTTAAACTCATATTTGTCTCAAAAGTGAATCTCAGCATTTATTAATAAAATAAAAATGTCGTAAACTCAAAGGAAACATAAATTTTTCAGTTTAATTAATTTTTACAAACGTTTATATCAATATTTTATATCAAATATAAAAACCGAAAAAATGGAAACAATTTCTGAAAAAATTAAACAAATATAAATAAAATTTACGGGCGCAAATTGTAATTTTCCGCTCTTCCTATATAGATTTTTTAAGTAATAAAAACATTTTACAGAATATTTATTGAAGTATTAGTTTATTTTTTCGAAAAATGAGATAAAATTATAAAAGATATTTTTCTAAATTTAAAAAATATTTTCATATATGTAATATTTTTAATTTCTTTTCCAAACAATAATAAACATTTTAAAGAATTTTTAAGAATAATAATGATAAAAAATGACTGAAAATTTACCCAAGAAAGTCAAACAAAATTTAACAAAGTAAATGTATATAATATGCAATTGAGTGTAAATAAATTTTACAAAAGAAGTTGAAATAAAAACGAGCAGAATGTAACTTCCGGTAGAAAAGATCATTGCTCAAGAACATCTGCGTGAGAGCAAAATGTCCTGACACGCAACATATGATCAAGACTGAAAATTCGAAAAAAAAATATGAAACTTTCTTTGAAAAATTCAAGAATACATCTGCTCTTCTTATTCTTCTTTATCTTTACTACAAAATTGTATAAAATGAACTACATTCAAATTTATCTGAAGAATAAAAATAAAAAATCATAAAATATGATTATCAAAAGATAAGATTATTTTGCGTACGGTGAACTTTTTTCCAAAAAATAAATTCATAACAAAAAATTTATGTTTCCCAAAAAATAATATCTTTTTAAATATATTGACACTACCGTACAGTAGCTTATAATAATAATAAAAAAAAAACCATGAAAATTAGGTAATATCCTGAGAAACCAGTTTTTGATCTGCATTTGGTCACGTCATGTCGATGATCTCTTCAAGTTTGGCGTTCTTGAAAATTTAATATTGTAAGAAATATTTTTTATATGATCGGTTAAGAGCAAAAACTGCCTATAAAAGTAATCGCATCAGAAATATCAATAATTTCCACAGAATCAAATGACTAGAATTACTTTTTTATACTTATAGGTAGCCCCCAATCAAAAACTAGTAAAAAAAAATTGAAAAAATATCCGGAATTAAAATTATGATCTTGAAGATTTTATTAATATTATTTACATAACTCAAGGATAAGATTTGCACAGGTGTTTTAATCTGATAAAATCTAGACTCTAGAATACAATCGATAAAATAAACGTTTGTTTCGGAATTTTTTTTTAGCAAATTTAGAAAACCTTTATGTTTTTCTTTAAAAAAGGGAAAATAAATTTTACAATTTTAGGAAAGAAATAAAAATGAAAGACCTTCTGTTTTAGATTTTAATACTTGACCTTTTTAAATGTCTCATTAAGGGTCAATCTATTTTTGAAATTTCGTACAGAAAATCGTTAAAAATACAATGCAACAAGGCCGAAATATGATAGTTAAGAATATTTTATTGCACAATAAAAAATAAATTGAAGTTTAAAAATAACATTCGCTATTTTAGATAAATATTTACCTATTACAGTAAATATTTTAATTTTTAACTTTTAACACTTCCAGGTGAATCTTCTTTCGCATATTATAAAATTTAGCAGAAGAGAAATTGCAATATGCATGGCACAAATTAAACAAAGATACTTTTTTCCTAAACGGAACGATACCTCAAAAATAAACAAACAAAAAAAGAAAATCCAAATTGACTCGGAATCGAGCCAAGAGAATTTTTTTTCTCAAAAAACAATTGCTCCGCTTACAAATAAGCATCACGAGACTGGACGCTGTAGTTGATTGAAAAATAAAAAAAGATTCGAGGTTACTGGACTTTACGATTAAAAAAAGGTGTCAGTTTTAGAGGAAAAGACGCAGACAAACTGGTGCCAAAGATTTTGAAGTTGATTATAGAAAGAAAAAAATAAACATGAAACCGGTAGACGTGTTACTCTCACTTTAAAAAAGATGATTTATATATATCTATAACCGCAAGTTTTAAAAATATATAATAAAAAGTCGTAGAAATTCATAAATAACAATGTCATCAAAATATCGAATAGCGAGAAATAAAAATATAACATTTAAAATAATAATTTCAGGAAGATTTTTAAAAATTTTCTCTAAAATTGAATAGATAATGCCATCTTGTGCTGAAGACGAACACTTTGATAGCGACTACTACTCTCAAGATATGCAACAACTCAAAATATCCCTAGAAATCATTTTTACTCATTTTTTTAATTCAACGCAATTTTTTCGAAAGTGTTAATCATTTAAAATACTATCTCTTGATCTACCTCAAGGCTTGTGTTAAACATTAAAACAATTTCTAGAAAATTTGTTTAGCTTACATTCAGGACAAAAACAAAAACTACTTGTTTACAACACACTTAATTTATTATTTTCCCTGATACTTAAAGTGAAAATGTATTATATATCGAAAAACTGGTTTCGTTTATTAATTTTTATAATTCTCAATAAGTCATTAGTATTGAGTCCCTGTATAAACATGTACATATACAAACAAAAGAAAACTGCGCAAATGTTTTAAAGAATTGCAAATTAAAATTGTCAATTGTTACGTTTATAATTTTTTCTTTACATTCGTGCAAAATTATAAAATCAAGGAAACACTAGATAAAATAATTATATAAAGGAGCAAAAAAATTTCAATATCATAATCAGGTCTTCCATTTGCAAGATTTTAAAAATCATAATAAGTGTCTTTTTAGGTTGAAAACAAATATACTTTTTTCAGATAATTATAATATCTATAAAGATAATTACTAATTTAATAGACCGTTACATGTCAATGCCTCAAATGAAGCGATTTAAATTGATTACGAAAGAACTTGAAGGCTACTGATAAAAATTGTTAAAAGAATATGTATATTGTAATCCGGAAATACTTTATGACTTTTCGAATACGTGTTTTTGATAAGAAACATTTCTGTGAATATGTATATTGTATTTATTACTTTTAAAAAAAAGACAAACTTGCTTTCTTCAATAGCGAACATTGTAAAATTTCGCTAAAATAAAATTCAAGCTACCCGAGTGAAAAGACTTAAAATAATAATATAATTTTCATTTAACAGAACTCACTCAAATTTCACCGTAAATTTCCAAATTACCTAATTTGGAAAGAAAAATTCTCGTAAAAAAATATATACAGCAACTTTGACTACTTACAAGGTAATTTTTAAATTGTTTGGAATTTCTGCGCATTTATATCAATTTTTACTTTTTCTTGCGAATAAATTTTACTATATTGAAATCACTTAAATTTACTCCGAAAACAGTAAAAATTGTCATAGAAATATGCAGAAATTCCAGACATTTTAGGTTTTACTTTGTAAATAGTAAAAATTATTTTATATATTTTTTTCCGTGTTGTCAAAAAAAAAAAATTGTGATCGGTTATTTTGAAATTTCCATTAAAAAAATTTTTTGTTAAATAGAATTTTTTCGGAATGATAATTCAGTTAAATAAAAATTAATTGTCCAATTTTCTTTAATTTAAATGCTACTATAAACTTCGAATAAATATAATTAATCTGCGTTTTAAATGCACTGGCTACTTATTACAAATCATCTTTCAACCAGCGAGAAATTAAAACTAGACTATTGATTATTAGACCTCGAAATTTAAAAGATCATTTAAATCTATTTTAATAAATGACGAATTCTTTTAAAAGTTTATGACGTATCTTTATCTTCATAGTTATTATATCATTAATAGTTGGGTAAATATGTATCAACTAATTCACTCTCCATGAAAAATTCAATTTAATATCATTTCACAGTTTAAAGCTTATTATTATCGCAGATAGATGGGAATTTTCAATGTATATTTACATATATGATGACGTTATAACATGTCACATATTTAGAACAAGAGTAAAAAATTTTTCAGAATGAATTTTAAATTTTAACAACAAAACTAAGACAATATAGATCCTTTATCTTTATTGTCGAATAAGGAGAATTATAAAAAAAGAAAATTGAAAGCAGGAGTAAAAGCTATAAATGAGCAAATGAATAATTGAACTGCAACAATAAAAAAATGTTCTGTAATAAAATAATTACACAACTAATGGTGCATTGACACTTTTTTTTGGCTAGAAGAAGATGATGATGATGATAAATGTACCAACTGTCCTTGTCAATCTAATCTAGGTTCATATAATATAAGTTCAAGGTTTCAATTACGGAAGCTTTTTAGTCAAGTTTAACTATCCAGCACAAAGTGACAGGTCTGTCCAATGCAATCGAAAAATCCTCACGTCAAAGGCCTCGTCAGGAAACACCAATTCTATACAATAATAATGCAAAAACTCTCAAGGAAACGACTGGTTATCCGTGGGAAGCTTGTAAACGCACTATCGAGCATAACGACCTTGAACTTGGTTATATAGTACGGGAAAACCACAAAAACAAAAAAAAGACAACCAGAATGTTTTTTTATTGTTGGAAAAAAAAGAACAATACAAAGATTAGATTCACTTTGGTCGTTAATTTTTGAACAAGATTTCAAAAATGATAATAAATTTGTTATTTTGTTACAACAATTCAAAATAGACAAGGACATTAAAAACTTCCTGGTATATCAAATTTGTACTAATCAAGGCGAAAAAAAAGGAAACGAATTAATCAAAAGCGCAGGGGAAAAAAATTGAGTAGATGAGAGAAGAATAAAAATAATAAAATGTAAGTTACATTAATATAATAATGAGAAATTTAACCATTTGAAAAGAATAGCTTCTGTTGTCAAGTTTTACGACTTTTACCGATTATAATTTCGCTGCATTAACGGAGGCACAAGAGAAGTTATGAGGCATTAAATAAAACGGTGCAAAGAATAAGTTACACATTATAACTTCCGTGTTAAGAAAAACTTAAAGTCAATCAAATTTATACATCCATTTATGACTTAATAATAAATCGATAATATCATATATGATAAATTAATTCTGTACACAAAATTTTTAAAAGTTCAAAAATTTTTTATTCTTGCACGTATTTATCTGGATTCAAATTGCGAATAAAATGGGTCAAATTAAATATGAAAATAAAATCTAAAACGAAAAATGCATCCGAATTATTTCATACGCATTAAGTTAAAGGTGTTAAAGTGTAAACTGATGAGATGTCATGCACAATGAAGATTTTTTAAAGATAAGACAACCTCGAGGTTCTCGAGGTTAAAAAAAATCTCGTTATCGAAGAAACAATTGGAAACTGTTTCAATACATGCAAGTAATTGCAGGTATTAGTGTATAAAAAAAATACTTCTCACATTCAAAATAATCAGAAGTCGCATGAAAGATATTTCAGTGATCTGTTTACAGATATTATATACTTCTGTTACGAAAAAAAATCATCTAAAATTAGCAATTTAATTTCACTATATACACACTTTTTTTTACAATGCAATAACTGAGTTTCAATTAAGGTGGACTATTATCATAATCTACTTTCATTTTCACCACAACTAACGTATTATGAATTCAAATTCAGTCCCATGTTGATTTGCAATCGAAAATCATTATGCAAAATTCGTTCCTATGCTTGTTTTAATACAAAATTAGTAACAATTTATATCACTCTAATATTTGAATAAAAAAACCTAAACGAATAATTATACTATTAAACGATTTCTTATAGCCTTGATAATTAAAATTGTAAAAATATCAGATCACGAAAAATGCCTATTCATATTAATTACTTCTATATATTTATGACAAAAAGTGCAATATTTTAAATTAAATAAACTCTACTTTGGTAATAATTAAAATATCTCTATAGCAGTTTTTGTTAGTTAATAAAATTCAAAAGTAACAAAATATTTCACTTTTTGCAATGATTAGAAAAAAAATTTTTAACTTCAAAATTTTCATTATACGAGACAAAAAGTAATTATTCTGGAAAAAAGATAAGATACGAAAATACTGCGCCAAAAAGAAACCTAATGAATGCAACTTAGCGTGTTAAAAATTCAGAAAATCTACGAGAAACATAAATAATCGTATCATGAAACAGATAATGCATTACGAAATCTACCTAATAATTAAATGCATTGTTTCATTTGTGATGATTCAAGATCAACGCCTACACTTCCTTTTGTATGATTTCATTTTTTTAATGTATTTTTTTATTTTGTAAATGGAAACACATTTGTGAAAATTATCCACAATGTTGTCAAAGGAAAAGTATTTTAATGAAGTGAAAATATATCTTATAGTCAAGATAATATTTTTCTGCTTTTGTAATATAAAAATCCCTCGAGATAAAAGATAACATAATAAATAGAAATAAAATCGAATCCTTTTGATTCGGTCAAAGTCGTTTCATCATGACTCATAAGAAATGTGCATGCATATTATTATTCCACGAATAGTAAAATTCATGAATAAGAAGAAGAAAAAAATCCTCATCATCAATAATCAATCCAAAGTTCAAAAAATATTCAACTAATTGAAATCGTGATTCAAAGAGAAGAAATGGGCAAAAAAAACTGTTTTGCTAACTATAATTTTAAAAAATTCCATTTATGATAAATAAACTATCAATAGTGCGGAGAAACATATATCCAACTATATACATAAAACAAGAACAATTCTAGATGAATCTAATAGCAATCAATATTCTATTTGTTATAAAGAGACATTTTTAAAGAAGAAAAACGATTCTAATGTCGACACAGATGTACATGGAGACGAAGAAGATTAAAAATGTCTTCAAAAACATCTTTAATATAACTCTTTCACAAAACTGATTCACAAACCAAGACACTTGGTTTAATAACACTTGGTTTATGTATCACCTGAAGTGACATAACTAGAAAACAAGACACACACTACATGTTGGATTATCAAGACAAGATTTTCCACTCGAGATTCCATTATCAAAGAGAACAAAGATGATTAATGCGAAATGTCCTTTATTAAATTGTCAAGCCTTAGTTTCTAAAAAAAAAAGAAAATATACTTGTCAAGATGTCACTAACTTTAGTCAACGAGGAAAAAATTACGAGTCATTGTTACAAATTAGATTGTTACATGAGCAAAAATTTTATTTCAAGTTGACATGCGAGAAAAATGATTTAGAATCGAAATATTTTTCGCGAAATGGTAAAAAAAAAGTATATATGTCAAATTCAACAATCACTTTATCAACAATTTTCTGATATAATAAACATGATTGAAGGGTAGGAGAGAGTTTGTTATTTTAAAGCTTCATAAGTTCAATAAATGCAATTTGCATTCATATTTACAAACTTCAAGATATCAATAATCAAAATATTGTAAATAACACCAGTATGGGAAATCCAAGTCATTCACTTAAAACAATTACTCATTAATACGCAACGAACCTGAGAATTACGCATCACAAACTTTTATAGAAGAAAGATTGTCTACAGAAAATTTTTCTTTTAGAAGAACCGTTTTTCAAATTAATTATGGGAATTGAACCGAGTTGTACACCCAGAGAAATGTTCTATTTAAACCAAATTTAATTTATTTGAGTTAAATAAAAGTATATTTGTCTCAGAGCCTACTAAACTATTTATTTGAACCAAATGTATTTTTATTTAACCAAATAAATAGTTGAGTAGACTTTGAGTCAAATATATCTTTTTTCTGACTGTAGGGGAGAAAAAAATATTCTTAATTCGCAATTCTGCAATTTTACCCCAAGAAAAATATTTTACTTCAACAAAAAAACATCTGCAGTTCTAAAAAATATTGTATTTGTTTTAAATTTTAGTAAAACATAATTGTGACGTATTTAATGTATCACAATAAGCTTAACCTATTTTTACAGTGTAATAAACAAATTTCATCATTAAAAAAGAATCATTCAAGGCTGTAAATGACGATTTAGAATGCATGTTTAGTTTGTTAACAGCAATGCGTTAAGTGCGTCCATTTTTTTTTCTTTTTTGAACATCTTCGCATTTTGATTTTAAAGTGTTTAGACACTGTATCAATATGTACCGCTCACAAGTTTGAAATAATTGTATATACGAAAACAAAAACCATGTGGAAATTTGTCTTGACAGACATTTTTATTTAAATACTAAAGAAAATTTTTTAATATTTCAACATTTGGGTGAATAATAATTCAAGTTCTTTTCAAAAAACTAATATCAATATATGAGTAATTGTATGCATAAGTGAATATTACTATATGAATAGTTTAAATAACGTGAATCATGAGGCTAAAGTACAACAACAAAATTTTTGGTTCTATTTTGTTCGTCATTTTAGGATTTAGAATTAAAAATTTCAATATCGACTCATTTTGAACTTGAAATGAATAAAAGAGAAGAATATACATTTTGAGATGACGAAAAGCTTCTGGATCGTTTTTCAAATAAATTCAATTTCAACCAATTTAGAGAGTAAAGTAAATAAGTAAAGTAAATAAGTTTCTATTTGTTAAGTAACAGGAAAATTAAAGTGATTTTGTTACTAGAATTTATTTAAATATTGTAAAGACATCTAACTCACCCTCGACACCCTCTACGTCATATTGATGCTTAGGATCCATTTCAACAATCTCAGTGACGCATATTATCACTTTTTCACTCATTTTAATCGCGGCAATAGTCTCTTAAAACTCCAAGTAAATCCACAAAAGCGACGAGTTTCCGTCACTGGTACAAAATCCCTGAATTGCATTGAACTCAAAATATTTTTTTCACAAAAGCACTCTTTCGTAACTGGGAAAAATTTAAACTCGCTCTAGTTTACGTAATCACTGTTTATCACAGCCAAAATCACTTGACACAGAAAACTCAAATGTCTTCCAGAAGAACAACTAAAATACCTTTCAATTTTCTATCCACTAACTGCTCACTCATCATCATCATCGTTATTTAATGCCGTCTGACATCTTTCTCTCCTAATGTATCGAAAATAATTCCTTTATAACTCCTCTCAAGATGATGACAACAAACTGCAGCATCCATTTTAAGATCAAATCAAGATTAAAATTTTCCAGAATTTAATATCAGCTTTTCCTCTTTTTCAGATTGATAAAGCTCTAAATATCTGAAGGATTAATATTGTGTTTATAGGTGCACAATATATTGCAAGATCCATAAAACTATTATAGCGGATTATATAAAGAGAGAGGGTTGAGAATTAGTGGAGGTAAAAAAAAAAGCATGGCAAGGCCAGAATTAAATCTAATCGGAAGGTACTAAGCGAAAGAAATCTCAAGGCCGCAGATGTTCATCGAATGTTCATCAGCCAGAGAGATAATGATCGCAATGTGTTCGGAGGTCGACAGACGCGTGTACTTCTTTCGAATGTCATGTTTGTACACAACGGATGATAATGCACCTACCGGATTGCTTTATGTATATAGTCAAAGACGAAAAATCCTGATGAGTGGGGTACAATGTGATGCAGAGAGAAAGGGAACTCGCTCGGGAGGTGGATGTATACTTAGGGATGGAAGAATATTGAAGAGGTGGCAACTATTTCCGATCTGAAAAAACTTGTTCATTTTTTTCCTCCTTTATTTCTAGTAGGTACATTAATTTCTCAGAGCTATAATTGTTCTTCTCAATATCGTTTCCATTTTTAAACGTATAAGCAAAATCATTTTTCTTCTCTAAAATGGTAATTCTAGAACTGATGCAATTCTATTGTGATCCAAAAAAGGAGATTTATTCTCCACTGTATCATTTTTCTTAGAATTTTTAGATGATGCTTTTTGTATTCATAATTCTATTAATTTTCAACAAAGCGCGATATGTTTTTTCTACGTTCGTTGTAGATGAATTTTTTCCTTTTTTGATGAACAAAAGTTGAATAGTTGAATATTGTAGAATGGAAATAATTTGTTTTGTAAATGAATCGTTTTGAGTTATCATTATGGTACTCCGGTTAGATTCCAACTCTCTTATTCTCAAGCCTCATTATTTCCTTCAGAACACGTGCTCCATTCTGAGTTATTTCGTCTCTGTTGAGGACACGAGCGCGATATCGCAGAATTATTTTCAACCGGTTTCGCATCGTTTACCGCAAAAACTCGTTCACAATTCCCAATCGAAATTCACCCGCGTGCCACACTGTTAGATCATCATACATCAAATTGTGTCGAAAACGATCCTCAGCTCACAAAACTATTTCATCCATCTTTTGCACATCAAGGACACCGGATTTATTTTTTCGTTTTTCATCCCATCAAATGACATGTGAACAAAAATTTACACCAATTTTTTTCCATCATCAGTTATATTTTTTCTTTATCATCAAACTATTAGAAGAAGAAAAAAATGTCGATCACACGCGCAAGTGATTTCTTTAAACTTTCTTTTTCTTATTAAAAATAGAAACAAGTTGAAGACTGAGAGTTTTTTGTTAGGGGGGAATTGAAACGAAAATATCTAATTTTGTCACATAGACAAATGTGTACACTCCACGAGTAACTTTTTTTTAAATATAATCGAGAGCAATCTTTTAACAAAAAAAAATGAATAATTTTTCATATAAAAATAGAATTTAAGTGAGGTAAAAATTTGGTCCGTTGTTACCGGCAGTGTGGACGTTGTGTGAAGAACAGGGAACTTTATATCAAGTAAACTATACAAATTCTTGATGAACCTGCGCAGGCTATCCATACACCGGTATAGTAAGTATTAGAAGTTTGTGGTATAGGTAAAGTTGTAAAGAAGTTTGCTTGTGGTCTGCGAGCCCAGACTTACGACAGGTGTCGTGTGTTTGCCAGGTAACAACAGTGGGAGGGAAACCCCCACGCGAATAAGAAATATAGGTGGGAATACATCACGCGGAAATACATTAAAGATTTATATTCAGCTTTTCATAAAAGAAAAATTAATAAGACATGTTTAAATTCATTGAAGACATGAAGAAGATTTTTCAAATATTTATCGTCTCTCGATAACAAATCAAGACCAGAACAAAATCCACCAATATAATATAGCAATTGACTAAAATTACTGCCTAATGACAAATAACTGTCAACTAATTGAAGAAACAAATACTGTTACTGTTAATTCATTCTAAGTGATGAAATAATTCCTGGTACAATCATCAATAAACTATACGAAATCAAACATAAAAACAGAACAAAATTCTTAATTTTTATTTAATGGGACCAGAATTGTAAGTGCCACAATTTTTTTTTATCAATTTCAAAAGACAATATCAAGAAATTCATCGCATAAAAATAAGATCACTATTAATTATTATAAATTATATTTAATTTCATTCGTTAATGTGTAACACGTCAAAATAAAAGTATTTTCACACTAAATTCCAACATTCTGAAAACATAAACAAATAAAAAAGATAACGATAGTTAAAAACCTCGAACACTCAGTGCGCATTACACAAGATTCTCCAATCATAAAAAATAATACAAAAAAATATTTCTTTTATGCAAAAACAAACTCAGCTGTACACGTAAAAGAATGTATATTTAATGTCAAAACGAATATATTTTGAAACACATTTTTTTATCGTTATCTATTTAAAGTTAAAATACACATAGCGGAAAAGTAAAATAAAATTTAAAAAAACGTTATCTGTTCTTTTTTTTATTTTGCAATGTTTTTCCTGACTACGAAAGAATGTTTGATATCGATTTTAAATTCAACTTAATTGCATATAGTTATAATAGGGAGTAATTTTCGTATTTTTTTGAGAGTATGTATAATGAATTGAATTATGAACCTTCAGACACACTTCATATCTATTTATAGAATATCGCGTGACTGATAAGGGTTTGGGGATGGAGGTTCAGTGGACAATGACACACCCTTTTATCGACAAGATGACTCTGCTACCACTCCTGAAGGTTGTCTATCTAGGAAGCGTAAGGTCAGAGACGACCATAAACGTATAGCCAACTGACTGATTATATACATTGATATTATCCATCTTTCGATAATAAAGGTTCTACGACCCATTAAATTTACTTGCTGGGTGAATAGAAGTCTGAAATAGCAGAATCTACAAGTGTTATTACGAATTTTAATAAAAAATTACTGACTTTTACTTACATACGTATAAAAATTGCACAGATTAAAAACTTTATGTCTGACTGGAACTGACTTCTACTACTGATAACATAAAACCTACAAGAAATTAAGAAAGTTTTGACTGACTATAACAGCCTTTTTCTACTGATGTAAAAATAAAAATTAAGTCTGATTAAAGCTGATTTTTACTACCGAGACAAAAATCGATTTAGAACTTTATGTCTGATTGGGGCAGCCTTCTACTACTGAAGCCAAAAATTTTTCTGGTGAGAGAAAATTAGAAATGAGAAAAATGAGAAAATCGAGAAAGTTGTCTGATTATCACTGGCTTTTTCTACTGATGTGAAAATAGTAAAAATTTACGTCTGATTGAAACTGACTTTTACTACTTGTACAAAAATCACAGGAATTTATAATTTTCTATCTAACTCAAACTGTCTTCTACTACTGATATCGAAAAAATACAAGAAATCAGGAAAGTTCTGTCTGACTATAATTGCCTTTTCTACTGATGTAAAAATTTAAACCAAGTTGAAGTCCACAACGTTTATCATCAACGATTCAGAAAAAAATTAATATTTTTTCAAGCCAAAAATAATATTTATTGTCTACAAATTTTTCTTTTCGCAGTTGTTGATTAAAAAAAATTGCAAAAATTTGTTTTAGACAAAAATTATGTAACAGAAAAATATTTTTCTTTTAAATCGTTGATCATAAACGTTGTGGACTTCAACATGGTAAATTTAAAAAGAAAATTAAGTCTGATTGCCACTGACTTATACTACTGCCACAAATATCACAAGAACGTTAATTTTTAATTTATTTTAGATTCAATGAACCATCAAAGGTTGTCTACACAGGAAAACAGTAACGAATTTCCTAAAACTATGTTTTGCAATTAAAAATACAGCAAAGAAAGAAAAATGTTCTGGAAGTAACTTTTTTTACTTCGATTCAACGATCAATTTTTCCTTAAATCCGGATACATAGTGTGACACAGAAAAAATGGAATAAATAATTGAGGAGTGCCAAGGAAACGGTAATTAATAGCGAGGATAATGGATCAAATGTGCTTTCTTAAGGGCGTTTCTTTTAACGAAGGTCTGACCGTCGCCCACTTTCATGGCGCAGATATGTAAACGTGCCAATAAAATGCCATGGTCATGTATATGTATACGCAACTACAATCATCTCATCCATCACTTTTCTTTCGACCACTTTTTCTTTTCAGACAACTTTAAATGAAGAAGCAAACAAATTTCCTAAAATTCATTATTACTCCAAATTATTTAACCAAATTTTTTTGAAACAAATTTCCATCAAGCCAAATTATGTAAAATATAATAGACCATTTTTAAAAATACCAAAAACTTTCATTACTATACGTTTTCCGCTGTAAACCAAACATATTATTTTACTTCTAAATGAAATTCCCACTCGGGGTTCATTCAAGTACGTATCGTTACGTCTTTTTTTTAAAGAAAAGAATACAATTGGTCACAGGCAACTTTTTTTTTAGAAATAAGATATCGAGAGAAAGACGTTATATTTTAGAATAGAATTAAAAATATGATTGTAATCATACCAAAGAATCTATTGAATATTAAGATCATTTTTTTCCTTTTCCTCTCTCTCTCTCTCTCTTTCTTATTCTTCTATCAAAAAGATCATTTTTTCCTTAAAAATGAATTGATAATTAAAAAAAAAGCGTAGACGAATTTGTTCCCTCAAGCAAAACGATGACCTTAATTATATTATAAAAGTGTTCGATAAACGGTCAACAATACTTTAGTGAAACTTGATGCTGACCTTCTGTTCTTTAGTATTTGTTATGTTGCGAACCATCAAGGATAAATCCGCAAGTGACATTCGATTACTGTCTTCAATTAAAAATGTCACGATCAGGAAGAAGGTCAATGTACATTTTTTTTTCTCTCTTTATCGCAAAATATCAATCTTTTATTTCCTATAACGAAAAGTATCCCTCTCAAAATGTCCAGGAAGCTATTTATAATAATCTTATGAATGCAGAGCACGGATGTCACAATCACTTTCCCTTTTTCATGTCCGATTCATTAGCATTTTTTTCGACATTCTCTATTGTGGTTCTTTTTAATGTCACGTATGCAAATATACACATTGAGTGTCAGATGAGAATAACAAATCATTCGCAAAATGAGAACAAAATTGTTTTTCTTTTTTAAAGGCTATAAAAGTATTCACGATTCTTACAAAATCAATCCAGTCTTCGATTAAGTTTTTTCAAAGTTAAAATTTCCGAACATAATACTATTAAATAGAATTTAATACTTCATTCCTTTAATAGTATCAAAGTTCTTTTGATTTCATTTTTGACCTGTATTTTAGTTTAGGACACTGTACTTTGTTTACCTCGTTTTCTTCTAATAAAACTATTGAATTAAAAGTCTACATACTACTTGTCGTGATTAAGATTACTGACCACGACTAGTGTGTGTAAAGTTAACTCAATAACCAATTAGTTTATTGCGCACAAACAAGACTGGACGTTATCGATGTCACACGTGGTTATGCACAATTATAAGAAATAAAACAAGTCAATGTACTTGAAAAATAATATCTATTTTCTGCACTCTGCAGTTTAAAAAGGGCTCTTAAAAATAATTTCCATAATTACCGACTGTAATGTAGTATATGGCACTCAAAAAATTACCCATACGTTCAATGTATTCAAACAAAAATTCAAACAAAAATTTAGACTCAAAAAACTACTTTCAATTCTTAAAAAAAAAGTTTTTTATGAAAAGTAAAATTAAACCAAACTCAAAGAAACTTTCTTGAAAATTATTTCAATAAAACCAACATTTTACAAATTTAGTTCAATGAACCGATAATTATTCCATTATTTTCCCCGTCTTACTATAACTATCCATTTCTACTTCGGAAGGACCACACAGGCAAGATCCGCAAGTGAAAATAGAAAGTTTAAGTCAGACATGATAACTGACAATGAGAATACCAATTATAATTTATATACGCAAGTAATAAAAGAATATAAATAATAAAAAATAAATATTGCAAAGTTTTATCAAATAGCAAAATAGTTATTAATTTCCACAAAAAATAAATTAAATAGAATTATTTTAATTTAATTATAAAAATTAATAATGTAAAATAAATTTCTGCTTTCGTAGTACGATCGAAAATGTTGATTATTATAATTATAAAATAAAATTCAAAACCAAAAGTGAAAGAAAGTGATTAAAGAAATAGATCTTTTTTTTTCATATAAAGTACAAGAATTGTACTGTTTTGTGAGGCAGAGCAAGGTGATTTTGTATCGTTCAACGCACACAAAAGGTTAGGTACGAACTCAATTTATGACCACTTGAAACGCCACTTTTGACCACTTAGATCCCATTTAATGTTATACCTTCTTTCTGTTATGAGCGCAAATTACAATAGAGTCATTGATCACGTAAAATTGCCAAGAAAAACAGATTCTTTAATTTCTCTCCTCTTTATAAATCGACTTTTTTCTTTAATAAACCCTAATTTTATTATTCATCCGTCAGTAAATTAATTACTCGCCACGTGACTTAATTAACAGAAAAATTTAATACCATTTTTAAAATCATATTTCATGTAGAATAGAGGAAAAAAAATTGAAATGTTACAAAGTTTCAAAAAAAAGCTGTTAAAAATTTTTTCAACAGATTTTTTACAAAGTGACAATAATGTATTTTAAATACTTGGAAGATTATAAAAATGGACATAAATTAGTCTTTATGTAACGTTTATGGAATTGTTTTTTATAACGTTTATTAATGATCTCTTAAGATTCATTGTACTTCTCATTATAACGAACCTTCCAGCAATCGCATCAATTTGAATTTATAATCAATGCATATTAATTTAAGAACAATATATTAAGTGTGAATTGAAAATAATTTATACTTTTACATAATTTCAGAAATATGGAAAATTCAAATATGAAAAATTTTCAATATTTACTCACAGGATATGAAAATAATTGAACGAAATGCAACATCCAATCCTCCACATACATCTCATAATAATTAAATTATCATGTTTCTTGACTTACCTAAAACAGAAAATATAAATAAGATTATTCACACGTAATAGAAATTATTTGTATATATATATATAATAAAGAAATAAAACAACAGGAATAATTCTATAAGATACATATATATGTATTCATCATAAATACATAAACATCAAGGACATTTTAGAATGCTTCTTATTGCACAGTAGGATATCATTTTAAAGTTAAAGTAAACAGAAATTATTTTTATAAAAAAAAAAACTATTTTATCTGTTACATCACATTTTGCATAATGTAATATTATATTTTCACATAAAGATATATTTAAAAAAAAAAATTCGACTTAGATAATGTACATTTTTCAAACAACTTTCAAAGAACAGTTTGTAAAATTATTCATACAATTTTTCTATTAACTTTGCATTTTATATTAACTTAACAACTAGCTGTTAAAAGAGAAAAAAAATAATTTTTATAATTCATTATTCCTACAATAAATAATCCAGGTGAAACATTTGGATCAACTAATTAGTTTGTGGGCAGCATAATGTATATATGCATATGTAAAAAAATGTTATGTACCAGTTACAAATATATGCAAAAATAAACATAAAATATATGTAATGCAATAATTCATAACTGAATAAGTACAAAAACGATAATTAACAATTAAGAATAGTTGCTCTCGTTTTTTTCTTTTCAAATTAATCTGATTTTAAAACTCAATTCAGAGTATAGCCGAAAAAAAATTTTTTTTACAATCAAAAAAAATTGTTTCGCTACTTCCGGAAAAAGGGAAATTAAATTGAAAAAAATTTTTCACTAAAAATCATGAAAAAAAACTATTTTCTGGCTAACTAATATAATTTTTTTTGTAAATATTTACAGAAAAAAAAAACTGTATTTATCATTTTTGTATGACAATGAAGAATTTACGGTCTGATACTTCCCAGACACTGTTGACATGACTCAATATGTCGTGCGCATAATTTTTATTTGTAAATGATACACAACAAGGTCTTGGAGATTTTCGTGAATATAACGAGAATTTAATTAAATATGCATGTATATTGCGGGAATTATTAAGTTTATACTTATATCGTATGTATAATAAGACAAAGTCGTCACTCGACACACCTTCCAACATGAAGGGGTGTGACACTCGACGTCATGTAAAAATCAACTAATTGAATTGCGAATATCGAATATGTAATAAGATTACACAAATGATGAATTTACCACATATAGATCATTCTTTTTTTCTACCAGCAATAAAAAAAAGAACATTTTAAATTCTAAAAAAACTATACAATCACGTTGCTTGGAAAACTTATTTCCAGGATAGAAATGAAAATAATCGAACAAAAATCAGTTCAAATTAGAATAATTTTTTCTCCCCAGCGTTCTTTACAAAAAAACGTATTTAACACATTTAAAAATAAAAACTCAATCCAAAGTGAATTTTTGCAACTGTTACATCACTTCAATTATAGATGTATAGAATAAATCTAGAAAAATTTCTTTTACAGATAAACTTTATAAGTAAAAGAATTGAATTAAATGATGAATTGAAAAATTACAGTTTAATTAAACGTAATTCTTTGAAGTTACATCTATACACTTGAAGTTGATGACATAAGAACAAATTTTCACTTTTGAAATGATCTTGACCTTCTTTTGTACGAATCGCGGTCAAATTCTTTCGGTCACTATAAATTGTTTAATATTTTTGCGATTAATCAGCGTCGAAAAATTTAAATTCGCTCAATTTTTAATTTGGGCCCTAACAAATTTTTTCCAATCCCATAAAAATTTAAAAACAAAATGTAACATTGTTGCTACAAAAAGTCCCCATAAATAGCTTGTATTTATTTTTTAATTTAATTTTAACACATTCATTAATTTAATTTTTTTTCTTTTCTTTTCTAAGAGTTAATGTCCATCTGTTTTCAAATAAAAAATTGTAAAATTGGTTGAATAATTAATACACTACAATTAAGAATGCAGTTCAAAATATTTCGCGAATACAAAACAGGTAAACATGTTCGCTGCATGTATAAGATAATAGTGCTATTTATTGCAATAACTGATAGTGACTAACGGTTTTGTCTTCGAATAAAAAAATTTTTTGCAAAAAAATCTTTAGATCATAATGAAAAAGTCTATAAATAAATGTCTGTATAAAGTACAATAGTGAACACTGTGAAGAATCTGCTACAATCATTTGTATAAATGACTCGATTGTGCAATTATTTTAAATTCCCGATTCAGCGATAATTTGTATCTGAATATGTTGGAAATACGATTTTCTATATTAAAAAAAGAAGTAGTTTAACAAACTTTATTGAGTAGTTCAAGGCACTCGCAACACTTCTCCAAAAAAACCTTCTTCCATAATGGATTAAAAATAATTACTAACAGTATCATAATCATATAATTACTAAACAGTGCGATAATACAATTCAAAGATGTAAAAATCAATTAACCACATCAAGGAAGAAACCAATTTGTCACCACACGCTAACAAACGCAATATACAAGTAAACTATATTGTTATGATGTACAGTAATAGGAACCTCACAAGGACGATGTCTTGCATGCTCTCTGAAGAAAAAGTCTATAGTTATAACACTAGACAACATTACCTTGAGAATGATAACGAGTCAAATCCAATATTAAAATACGGTTATAATCGATTGTCCAATTAATCTAAACAAATCGCAAAACACAAATTTATACACTGAAGAAAGAGAGAAAAAAAAATTTATTTCCTTGTTACTAACAACTTGTTCCTGCTGTAGGTGTAACCACACCTCCATTTTTCCATGACAGAATTACCGTTCATCCATTAGAAATATAAAAAAATTGTTGCATATTGATAATACAGAAGATAAATTTTCAAGAGAAAAAAACCGCTTTGCACGTGCGTGGAATAATTCACATTTGTAAAAAAAAAAACTGTCACAAATCGAGTTTAAAATTAAAAATTTCTTATACACAAATACTAAAATCTCATTTATTGTTCTCTAATCAGAACTTTTAGAGCAAGATTGCAATTAACGCAGAAGAATTCTACACGACACAAATGGAAGTATGTTAAATGTCTTACGATATAAACCCCAATATTTTACATACACACACAGTAAAAATAAATTTTTCTCAAGTGGAATAATATTCAATGAGAAGTAAATTGCAAATTTGATAGTATCATATTATATACTATAGAGAATAAGTTTGACGACTCATATTTGTCAATCAAAGCATCAAAACGACAGTTAGTGACGTCAACGAATGAGACTTGAAAGTTTTATACGACTCATTGTTTTGGACGTGTGATCATTATACTCGAACACTGAGAACAGGAAGCGGATTACTTTTTAAGGCAATCTATGTATGATGTTCATTCTTTTCGAAGGGGTTGAATTATAAAAAAAAAATGTTTGTACATTTCACGCATACAAATGTAGGAGATTATATATATATATATGATTTCAATCAAATTGTTTGTATTATATATATATTATTCTCGAGTGAACGCGTATGTCGAGGCTGTTGATTGAAAGTTTGAACATGTTCGAACATCATCTGTACGATCGTGTCAGGGTCGGTTGTCCACATTTGCTTCTCACGTTCTTTTCGCACCCAAACACTTTATGCAGTCAGTGCATTTTGACCTTCCTGAATGTTATACATCACAATATCTTGTGAGGCAAAAAATTACTGCATCCATTTTTTTTTTACTTAAAGAACAGAAGAGAAGTAGAAGAGTTAGAATTTTTACAGTGTCATACTCAGGATTTTCAAGAAATATTTAAAAATTTCTTACAAGAATACTTGAAATACAATATTCAAATGGAACAAAAGTGAACAAGATTTCTATTTAAGAACCAACACACGGGAAAAAATATTTTCAGAATTAATAATTGGCACCTGATTTAGAATATTTCTAATAAGCAATTTTACTTTTCATTTACTATTAATTTTACTTTTAAATTTCGAATCTTTGAAACAAAAATAGATTCTAAAGGTAAAATATTCAAATTAGAAAAAATATATTCTAAATGCAAATGTTTTTTCATTAAAAAAACACATTTTAGAACCAATATTACACTAAATTTAATATTTATATAGAAAAATAATTCTACATATATTGGGAAAAGAATATCGCAATATTTTAAGTGCATAAAATCTTGAATCGCATGAGTGAATTTTTCTATATGTTAGGAAGTTTTATGCAAGAAATATGTAAAAGTAATTGCAATAAATTATATTGTTAAAACCGCAAAATCATCATATTTTAGAAACTATTGCAAAATTTTATTTTTTAAATCATATTTTTCTCTGCGTAGAAGAAAAAATCCACCAGACAAATAAAAACAAGAAAGAAACTATTTTTACGGATTGAACAATTTTTTTTCCATCAGGATATGTGAGATAGAAAAGAGAAATATTAAATACAAGGAGAATAAATTCCTGTTTGATTTTAATAAAAAAAAAAAGAAAAAAAAAAGAAAAAAGATTCATCACGTATCTAATAATAGTTTCGATGAACTAGTATATATGGACTATACATCATAAACTTGTAACAGTTTAAAAAAATATTAACTAATGTATATGTATACACACAAGACATTTTATTTTATTTCATGTCTGTCAATAAATATCTACGATTTTTTATCCTCTCTTATCTAACAATAAATATCCACAATCATTTTTGTCTTGTATCTGACAACATGCATGTGTCGTCAAAAAGAAAAAAATATTACTTTAATCAAAAATTATTTGATTTAAATAATCTCTTACCTGACTATAATGTATAATCAAATATAAATAATTACTTGTCAAAATAGATTTTCTTTCGATAAAAAAAAAATTATTGATTCAAATACAGTTTAGTTGGTTTAAGTAAATATTTAGTTGATAAAGTATACAATTATAAAAATGAAATAATTTTTCTCAAACTACACCGCATTGAAGAATTTTTTACAGAATAAGCACTAAAATATTTTGTATTTTTTACACTTTTTTAAAAACATTTTACAGAAATATTTGTAAAATGAAAAAAAAATATGTTTGGAATTTAAATATTTGACATCCAAAAACTTTTAATAGGACCAAGAAAATTAAAAAATTTCGAATTTCGATTTTTGACAATATAAACAAATTAAAAAATAAACAAGCATTTCTCCTTGTAAAATCCCTGTTTAAGATATTTATTCCTTCTTTCTAAAGTCACTGACCTCAAAATTGTTCAATACATTCTCTTCCAATCCATTCACGCAATTCTTTAAAGAGTTTATTCACTTTTTTTAAAAATTGGATATATACTTGCCGAAAACTCATTCACTTTTTATACTGTAGCAACTCGTGTATTGCAATTTCCACTGCGTATAGTTTTCTATATAGTTATACCTATATGTATATATCTAATGGTGAAAAAGAAAATTAGGAAGTCTTATGATTATATTACATTATATCGTTGCGTATTGGGAATGATAAATCAAGGACGTGTACAATATACACGTACAAATTGAAAGTGCATGCGAGATTAATCTGTAATTTTAGTTTGACGAATAAAGACTCTGCTGTGCCTATTTGCATATTATTGCCTCTATTGGTCTCAATAAGTCGCGGTGTGCCGGCAGTTATCGTAAATAAGCCCAATCTACTATGACGAATAGAAATTCGTTTGTACTCCTGAATAATTTTTCACATATATATTAAATCTTTAATTGTAAAATTTGTCATACAATTCTTTATAATATTATTTATTAAAAAAGAACTAAATTCACAAAAGTATAATTTGCGTGAAAAATTTAATTTATGAAAAACTATTCGAATCACATAATACAAGTCCAACGAATTAAATATTTGAACCAAATATAATTTTTATATTCAAAAAAAATTATTAAATTTAAATACAAAATTACTTTGTTCAAATAAATTTCATTCGATTCGACAAGTGAATATTTAGTATTTGAAAAGAAAAAGGAAAAGTATTTATCAATAATTAAGTAATTCATTACTAGAAAAATAATTTTTTTTTCATTGCATATTTTATTTCGTGTCACAATGATTTTTTTCAGCACACCCGCTATATGTGAATCTTTAGATTTTATATGATGTGAATTACACGATACAATTGCTCTGTGTGTTGGGGTGGGAAGTCACGTGAAGGATATCAAGGTTCAATCGACAGATACATCGTCGGTTACTTCACCTTTGTCATTTACGAAAAAAATTATTACCTCTCAAACTGTCGAAATTGTAAATTTTATGATCTTTACATAAACGAAAATTACTTAAAATCAAAGGAATCAACCAACTGTCATACCAGTAATCGACCTCTTAACAAGTGCGAATTATTTCCCAAATGGCAAATTATTATACATCCCAAATAGCTATAAACTTTCCACAATAAAAAAAAAAATCATCAAATTTAAATTTCAAAACCGCCAGCGTCTTTTAATTTTATTTCGATATAATAAATTGATCCCTAAAATTATTATAATTATTTCTTCATGCCAAGTAAATTGTTACTTTTCAACAAATGGTTCTAATTATTCTCCTCTAATTTGTGCTAATTATGAAATCATCATTTACAAATAATAACATGTTAATGATCAGTAATTATGTAATCAAACAGAAAAAAAAATCACGCAATCTCCGAAGAATTGATTTCACGTTCGAAAGAAAAAGGATATTATTTAGTGTGTGTAATGAAATAGAATTTTGCATTAATACAAAGTGAAAAGAGAAGTAAAAAAAACCAATAAAAATTTTGTGGTAAAAATTATTTGAATTTAATAATCAACCCACTTGCATTATTACCGTAAAAATTTTAATATACCAGTGCTCATGACTTGTACATTATTTTCATAGTGATAAGAAAATTAAAAACATATTTTGTGCACATTTTACATAGTGACCTTCGCCTTGCATATTCTACAAGGTCCAACATCTTTACACCCATTGCGCGAGAATTACACTAAAATGATTAATTATTTATTACGCTTTCCTTTTATCACTATTTAATTTAACAATTTTCAAACGAGCATGATGCCGAGACTACTAATATAAAATTTATATTTGTATTTTCAGTGTTGTGAATGGGAAAAATTCGACTCGAGAGAAAAAAAAGTGATTCAATAAATAATTAATGAAATTATTTTTTTCCCTTTTAGAGAAAAATTTCCCAAAATTATTAAAAAAAAAAAATACAATATGTATATTATTTTAGTAAAGAAGAGAATTAGTACATGAAGTACTCGAGAATTCTACAAGTATACCGGTTGTTAAGTAAATTGCCAGTATGTACTTTGAATTTACTTTAAGGCGATCCGGATACTTTCGTGTTTTAATTAAAATTCGAGGTAAGTGCAGCAAAGGCAAGCTGCGCGGACTCGATTCTATCTCGAATTCGTCAAGTTGACTTAAAGGTATATAGAAAAGAGTTCGATGACTTAGGATTAAATGTTGGTGACACGTATGTATATATGATGCACGATATTATCTAATACTCTCCACTTTCTCCTTCGTTAAGCTACTTTACAAATTTTCGAACGATTATAGTTAAAATTATGTCCCAAAGTTTTGATACCGTATTTTACATATTAAAATAAGGCAAATATTCTATTTCTAATTCTCAAGAATATTAATATTCTTATTTCATAATAAATAACATCGTCTTAAAAAATGGATTGAAATTTCCAAAAAATATTTGGTCACAATGAATAAATATTCCTCTCTCTATCTTTCTCTCTACAATTATGCGACTTAAAATAAGTTTTTCACAGCAAAAAATATTTCAATGGGATTGAATTTTTTATCCAAATAAAACTTCAACAATATTACTGTAAAAAAAGGAGCGGAAGGCCTGGCAACGTTCAACGATCTCACATAACACCGAATTACTTCCTACGCTATTAGTAATGTCGTTGGATCGTGTAATGACACCTCAACAAAACACGCATTTGTGCTTCATTACACTTACATAATACTCATGAATATGCAGCAGGTAAAAATGAATCACTTTTTCAAAGATTATAAAAAATAACTTGCTAAAGAAATTCAAAATTATATTCACTCGACTGATTAGAAATCAAAGGCACAGTCATTTATATAATGAAGAGAGAACTCTTGACTCAAAATGATCAAGACTAATGAACCAGAATCATAAACTAGACTTTAATGGATCGTTGAAAAAGATTTTAGTAAAGAGTGAAATATGAAGACATTAATGTCACAGATTTTACAACAATCACTCAATATTTCAATAATTCAATCATTCAATAAATTTTAAATTTCACTAACACACGATATTAAAATCAATCCACAGATGTAAAATATCTAAAAAAGACCTAAAATTACAAAATACAAGAAAAATAAAATATTATACGAGCAGTAAAAATTAAAAAATTGAACAATGATTGAAAAATATTAACCATTTCAAATAAAGAAAAAATTACTAAGCATTTGAAATAATGATTCCAGGTACGGGAAAAATATTGTAGTAATTATTATAAATTACAAATAATCGCTCGAGGGATTAATTAGACAAAAAAATGTTTTTCTTTTTTTGTCTAATTGCCATTTGTTGCATTTATGGGAGTCCATCCAACTGAAAGCGAACAAACATTGCCTGAAGCACGTTTTTTATTTTAAATTTTACTTAGAAAATTTATCACCTGTGATAAATGCTACCTTAATTATTATGTCATTATGACTTCTTTATTTCAAGGGGACAATCAATAATTACACTAAAAAGTACATAAATATGAGGTAACCTTCCACTTATAATATATCTGACACGTTTGTGGCTAGATCGGGTGCAAGGCTAATCTTATTTCTGCTTCTCGTTATATAGAAATGGAAAACCGCAAGATAATAGAGGCATTTTGAAGATCCATAAAGATTAGACGAGAAACAAAGAAGTAATCATCTTTACTTTCACCAACTCAAATATAATAGAATAGAAAAAAAATCATCTCAGTTTCATATTGACAACACGACTTGACGCATTTTTTCTTTTTTTCAAATTCAAATATTCAAAATCCATTTCATCGCACAAATCATTTCCATTTTACATAATTAATTTATATAACTAATTTATATAATTAATATATCTCTCGATTAGTAATATATAATTAATTTATATAAATGTTTCCATTTATCTTTTCATTTTTTCATTAATAACATAATTGATAAATTATTTAAAAATTTATAATTCTACACTTGCAGATGTAATAAGTTTTGAAAATTTACAAACTTGATTTTACAAAACGAAACACGTTTCAGTTGCGCAAAAGAATAAAATTAACATCCACAATTTAAAAAAAAAAGTTTAAATAATATAGCTCTTCTCTTTGAAAGTTCAATATTTCACATTTATTCAGAATAATACATCAATATCAATGTAAACTGATAACAAAAATTTGGAAAAAAATTTGTAAGAAAGTTAAATCAAAATCTAACGAATTACAAAAATAACTTGAAATTTCAATGACACAATTGGAAAATGTGCATTAAAATTCAATCAAAGTGTCCTAACTATGAAGAAGATTTGGAAACTTCTTCTTTTTTTCTTCATCCAAGCGACAGGAATAGAATTTTTAAGGGGGACCCCGTTATATGTTAAATGTGTTTAAGATTTGGAAATGACTTGATGTTGTAATTATTATTGCCATGATTGTAATTTATTGTCTCACTTGTCTTCAAAAAAACAAAAAGAAACAATGTACAAACATTAAATTAAATCACTTTAAAATGAAAATAAAGTGGTGATTGTTTAAGTATGACTTTTTAAAAGTCAATTATTATAGCGGATATTAAACAACATTAGACAACAAATAATTAACATTATTAAATTAAAAAAAAATTAAAGGTAAAGAAGGTCGATCTGTGATAATTACAAGAAAGTTAAGAAGCAGAAGAAGAAGTACGTGATGATTTCTAATGCACCGCAAATATCGCGTGAAACAAATGCAACCGATTTTAATTGATGAAATGAAAATGATTGATACGAAAAGAGAATTGAATGCAACATCCAATCGAGGTGCTCGCTCACTCCTTAATGAAGACTATTAAGTTAACCGACAGCTTTGTCGTTGTGAGCTTAAATTGCCGAGGTCTATGTAGGGTCACGCGCTCTTCGGCCAGGGTCAATCCAGTTGAAATCATTTAACTCGGTAACATTCGTCGGTGAGATATCGATGCGCGGTAAGTCAATGATTAAAAGTAATTTCAATGCCCAACTCACATACAAATCGCAGGGTCACTTAGGTTCTGTTTTTACCCTTATAAACTTCATCAAACGTCATATGAGGAAATAGCGAAGGTTTCATTTATCATTTTCCGGTAACACCTGATCACAACAAAACTAATTCATAATCCATACAGGTAAATGTTAATGACATTTAAATTCATTACAAATTATACTTTAAAACTATTAATTGACCAGATGAATAAAATATTTAAGGAAATGTCATTTTTGACTACTGTCCTTCAACTATAATCTTCCTACTCCTTTTTTTTGTAGAATTTAATTTTAATAAAATTAAGATTGCACTTTTCGCCTTTTGTCCATAAAATGAGAGTGGAGGATAACTTTTACTCTCAACATATGAGAAAGTTTGTCTAAATAAGTTTGAAATATTTTTTGGAGAAGTAAAATAATAATGAAAAATTCTGGATGGATGACAGTGCATTTGAAGATTTAGATATAGAAAAGCATAGATAGAATTTAGATATAGAACCACGTGAAACTTGTTGTGTTAATAAATATGTCAGCGAGAGCGAGTCTTTCTGAAAACAGAATACAAATAAAGACAAAGGTATGCGTTAACCCAGTTTGTATTTTACCCTGCAGGCAAACTTTACTAGTGAACTCACTTTTCGCTTTTATGGTGACTCCTATAGCCTCGTTCGCCATGACATATGAAAACAACAACAACGGAGTGAAGAACTTGAAAACCGGAAACGCCGGAATTTAACGAGTTCGGATACTGGGTCGGTAGTTGTATGAATTCCTCAACTTCTTGTAACAACTACTCAACTTTCTTCCTTTTTACCCCAAGAGACTTAAATCATTCCAAGGAAACCTTATTTTCTAACCTTTTTCTGCTCACAAACACCATATCTTGTTACAACTTTTACACAACCTAGTATTTACACCACTCTGCAAAATAATTAGAATTCTATACTTTAAAACTGCAAAGCATATGGAACTGTTCCGGATAATCGAGGTTCTACTGCAGTTTGAAAAAAATTCATATACCTTTATATGAATGACAAAAATAACACACAATGACTACAGAAGATATGAATTTAAATCCAAAGAAATCATAATTAACGATATTTCCCTGACGCAGCATGATTAATTTTATCCAAGTCCCTTAAGAGGAGTCAATTCAAATAGGTTGTATCATATATAATTAAAACACAATTTCACAATTACATAAAATATTACGAAAGCAACAGAGAAAGTGTCCTGGAATACCAAAATAAAGTAATACTAATTTACTTGAATCAAAAATACAACATAAACAATATGAATCATGTATCCAATGCCAACATCCCTTGTGGAAATCTACCCAAGGTCCCCTGTCTGCGTTCCTTAACAACAACTTCATTGGAATTCACACACATCAGAATCGTTAATCGCAAATTCCTATCGATCAAAAGTCATTTTAAATTTTTTACTATTCGTCACAACTATTTCAACAATAATAATTAACACCTTATTGTTAATAAAAGTTAAAATACTCGAAAGTAAAATTTTCTAACAAAGAAACCAGGAAACAAAGTATTCGTTACACATTGAAACTTATTTTACAGACATAAAAATTGTCTGAAAAACAAGAATTTACTGGATTTGTTCATCGTCTAAAACTCCCGAGTCAATAAAAAATATATCCAAGTTTAAATCCTCTATTTGCACTTACTATAATATACTATATAGATCAAAGAGATACGAGTAACATGTTTTATCAGCAAGTTTCCTTTCACATATAAAATAAATTTTCCCTCTATTCCGCGTAAAACGTATTTTCCAGAAATTTGCAATTCGAAATGCCCTTGAGTCCTTTTTTTTAAATAATCACAGTCGCTTCCATAATCTCACAAGTTTTATTAGTCTGCGACATAAATTTTTAGTCTTTCTCGTTGTTTTTTAGCAAGAGTGAATATTATATACACGATTGTGTGTGTAAATGTGTGATCTGGTGCAAAAGTGCAAAGAACTCACAGGTGCAAGGACACTTCTCATCAAAACGATGAGATTATATTATGAAACAGGTGTGCACATTTCGTTAATATCAGAAATACATTGTAGAATGCAATTCAATAAATGAAAACTGAAACTAAGATGTATAAAGAATCATCAAACGTTTAAATCTAAATATTCTGAATCGCAAAGTTTTGGAAAATCAAACTGGAGGTATTTCAACTACTTTATTTCTGCTATAAAGTTCAACTAATTTACATATAAAGTTTCTTTTTTTTTTTTTTTTTTTTTCTTAAACACCTATCAATAAGGAGTCGCGCTTCTAAATGTTTTGATGATAAAACTGGAATTTCTTCATCAGATAAAATGAAGTTATCTATGTCAAGGTCATATATGATCATATTCCTTTGCATTCACATATGCCTTGACAAAATATCAAAGTATGTAAATGTTAAATATTTAACATTCATAACAAGAAATACTTTGTTTTTTGATTAACCAACAGTTGAGGCATTTATGTTTAATATATTGTATTGTTATAATTATATGGCATCATGAATAATTTCGATCTGAATTCGATGCATTGCATCATACTATAAAAATCCATAGAGAACAAGAAACAAATTGTTTAGAATTATCAAAAACAAATAACTATGCGAGAAATAAGAAGTGAGATGATGACAAAAATAACTATTTTATTTTATTTATTATAAGCTATAGACTCCCTTTCGACATTCTCCACAATATTCGGTTCTTGTGTGACTGTTTTGAAAATGAGAGAACGAATTAAGATCAAGGACCACTAAACGTGAAATAACTTTGCAATAATCTAAGATGATTTGACATCTGTCGAAATGAGTTCAGAAAACCGCTCTAGGCAATTTAACCAAACGAGATATTAATTTTAGAATTTTTATAATGACAATTTAAGATAAAGGTCGATAAAAGTATTTCAATAATTAGAAATTTGGGAATCTCAAATATAAATTTGCTCAATTTCCTCTTCAAGGTTTATTCTACAATAAAAATTGAATAAAAAAACATATTTTTATGACCCACATAAGTTTTTTTACTGAATGCGCTTTATTGTTTGACATTCAATTTTAAACAGAGGAAAATTTTGCAAATTTTTTAAATTAAAAATAAAGTTAAATTAATTGAAAAAACAAAATTTAACGAAAGAATAAGTATTCGTAACTAAACAGTTACATGGATGTAAACGTTGAAATAAACGGTAACGAAATTCAGATGCATACTAAGTGCCAAAGAAATATTATTAGTATTCGACCGGCAAACCGGATTTAAATTTAAAGAATGTCAGGTAAGTGTTGAATAGGGGTACTTATAAAAAGGCGATCAGATCAGTTAAATATCGTTATTCAGTTTCATAAATGACCTTCAAAGAATGATCGTCCTCGATAGGTTATAAGAGAAGGCTATTATACACATCTGTGAACCCAAAAAAAAAAGTAAATCTTTTCTATCTGATTCCTATAATTAAAATTGCCATAAATTCTAACATTGGAACATTATTACCTAAAAAAACAACAACATTATTACCAAAACATCGTTGCAAGCTCTGTTACAACAATGTTTTCCCAT